>JBBPBX010012027.1:30862-54804 GCA_038048925.1 Garcialebias charrua | reverse complement strand
TGTGTTTGCTGAGTAAAGATGTTCTAAGATTCAATTCAATTTGGTTTATTTATATAGTGTCAATTCATAAAAGAAGTAATCTCAGGGCACTGAACAGACCTTTTTTTTAATGTCATGCTGCGATCTACCAGTACTACCTCAGAGCTCTACCAGTAGATCGCGATCTACCTAATGAGCACCCCTGATTTAGTATATGAACATGTTGTGATCACACTATATATTTTTGAAAAATATCAGCTATGTGGTTTTTGATATAATTGATGATATGTGATACAAAGTACAAGGGAGACAAATAATGGAGGTTGCTTGACACATTTATGTCTATAAAACATTGAATTTTATTTCAAATAACTCCAACAGGATACAATCAGTATATGAACATGTTGTGATCACACTGTGTTGTTTAAAAAAAAAAAAAAACAGTTTCTGGACTAAATTAATCACATTTTTCTTTTACAGTCAACAGAAGAAAATCGCCAGAATTCAACAACCTGTGTCATCTTCTGGAGGAAGACGTGAGACACCAGATGGAAATTTGTTACTTCTGTTTGTCACTTCAAACTTTTCCTATTAAACGTTATATTTTCTTAAGTGGTGTCCTCGAACATTCAATTTCCTAAACTTATTTTATAATGTGAAGTGTGTATTGTGTTTAAATCCATACTGGAAGTTAAGAGAACTTTCCATTTGCATTTGACCTTTAAAGAATCATAAGATAAAGATTATTAGAATCTGCTCAACTGTTATTACGTTATAAATTATTTGGTTCTAGGATGAAGTCATACAAAAAAAGTCAAAAATTAAAAGTGGCCAAAGTCCTTTGGACAGTTTAAAGTTAAAGAATTCACAGACCATCCATCTACCATCTACCCATCTACCACCCAGCAGCAACTTTACCAGGGAGACACTGGCAGTTTCAAAGATCACAGTGTGATGTTTTAAATCAACTTTATTTATAAAGCACATTTTAAAAACCACAGGGTCAACCAAAGTGCTGTACAATAACATAAAAGACAAGTTAATTAAAAACTATAAAAAGCATACAAAAATAAATACATATACCAGTCTTACTGCAGGTGTGTTAACATGCCATAAAAGATAAGATCACGTGTTAAAAGCCAAGGAATAAATGTGTGTTTTTAAATAAGATTTAAAAAGTTTTGAGGACTGTCAGCAGCAACTGCTCAGCTGATCTGAGATCGGGGAGGGCAGGAAGGTTGAAGCAGCTCAGATAAATATGGTTTTGCAACTTTATCAAGCACCTTGTGCATAACTAAATAATAAAATATGCTTTAATACATCTTTATTGTAAAAATACTAAATTGGAAAATACATGGGTTTAAAGAAGGCAACAAGGTAGGATTATGAATTGGGTTTAAAGATTACAGCTCATGAGGTACTCATTATAGCATGACATCTCTTTCACAACATTCTGTCAAAGCCTTTATTGTGTTCTTCTTCTAGTGGTGGCTAGTACTGTAGTAAATAGCTTGAGGGAACACTACTGCCACCATGTGGTAAGACGAGTAGGATTCTGGACCCCGCCCACAGAAGGGGTACAAAAAAGCTGTGGAAACAGAACATAGATGTGACCCGACCCGAACTGAGCCGACCTGAGCCGATCCAACCCGAGCCGAGCCGAGCGGTGGAAAAGAGGCATAGTTTCTCGGCTGGCCTGGGAACGCCTTGGGATTCCCCCAGAGGAGCTGCTCCAAGTGGCTGGGGAGAGGGAAGTCTGGGCCTCCCTACTTAGGCTGCTACCCCCGCGACCCGACCCCGGATAAGCGGACGAAAATGAATTGATGGATGGAAAAATTTTAGCAAATATGTGTCTGAGCTGAACTTTTCCTTAATAAATGAACGTAATTGTGAAATGAGCTGGATTTAAAAATTTGTTTCGCTGAAAGTGATAAAAAGCCATATATAGGTCGCACCGGTGTGTAGGTCGCAGGCCTTGAAAAAATGATAAAAAGTTGCGACCTATACTCCGAAAAATACGGTAATCTGATCCGTTTGAAATCTGGCCTCACCCTGATTGGAATGTCAACACAGCTGCCTGCTACTTGTTGTGCTGCCCATTCAAATCCAGAGCAGAACTATGGGTGGGAGCAGGCTCATCAGATTTGAGCAGCCGTTGTAAATCCAGCCCGTGTTGACTGACACACCAATCAGCGGAGAACAGAGGACAAAGAACAAACGACACTCGTGCTGCTCAACCCTCATTTTGTTTCCTGCTTCATGTTTTGTATTTATTGCTTTCTAAATAGAGGAAACTGTTTATTTTTTATTTATTTATTCCACAACACTTTGAAAGCAACACAAATATCACATGATGGCAACAGACATGAAGGATTTGATCGGGCAGATAAGATGAAGAGGCAGCCAGCTTTAAAGAGAGCTCTCTGGGGGATTTGAAGCTGCTGGCTGGGTGGGGACTGAGGAGGTGACAGTATGAGAGGGCCCCAGTCACAATCAAATGACTGCAATTAGTGGAGGAAGTGCAGACGACCAGTGCCCCCCAGTGTCTGATGGATGTATAGAAGCAGCTCTGGATGTGCACTGACTGGTGTAGATCCAACAAAGTCTCAAATGTTTCAATCACATGTAACTTTTGTCCTTTACACTTTTTTTGGGGGGGGAGGGAGGGTCAGTGTCATTGATTCAACCTTTATTTATAGCAGTCAGTCTCAATGAGCCTCGAGGACTCATTTACAAGAGAGACCTGTTTTAAGAACGATGAGGTACAGACAACAATGGATGACAATTATACAGTATATATAAAAGCAAATAAAATGAAAAGTAAATTTTCAAAAATTAAAATTAAAAACATGGATACTGTTACTGCTGCTAATTTGACTGATGTTAATATTATCAATACTGCTAATGCTAATTCAAGTGGCAGCATGATGGATCAGTGGTTAGCACTGTTGTCTCACAGCAAGAAGGTTCTAGATTCAATGGTTGGACCTGGGGTCTTTCTATGTGGAGTTTGCATGTTCTTCTTGTGCTTGCGTGGTTTTTTTCCGGGTACTCCAGTTTCTTCCCACAAACCAACACCACCCGCCCCCACCCAAAAAAACAAACAAACAAACAAACAAAAAAACATTTAGGTTAGTCTGCCTTCAGGCCTAGGCCTCTCTTGCAAAAGTCAAAGTCACCTTTATTGTCAAAACTGCAATATGTACAGGACATACACAGGATTGAAGTTGCATTTCTCTCAGTCCCTCGGTGCAACAGTAACCATTTAAACAGTAAAACACTGAAACATTTAATAAACACAAGCATAAAATGAAATAATAAAAGTGTAATACTGTCCTGAGTTTTTGCATAGTAGTATAAAAGTATAAAAATTATATCTATACAGTTTATATTATGTATACAGTATATATAAAAGAGATGTGTGATCTCAGTGGGATTTGTCTGGTTAAATAAAGGTTAATAAATAAGTTACTGCCAACACCGTATATGTTGTACATCAACAATTCAATTGTGAAGTGTCAGATCTGTTGAACACATGAAGCTGGAATGTCATACACTGTATTTTTTATGTTCATTTATGTCATTTTGTGTGTGTGTGTGTGTGTTTCTTTCTTTCGGCTGCTCCCGTCTTCAAGGGTCACCACAGTGAAGTTACCGTATTTTCTGGTGTATAGGTCGCACCGGTGTATAGGTCGCATTGTCCAATTATCACCAATAGATTGGAAAAATCCCTAGATAGGTCGCACTGGTGTATAGGTCGCACCTACGTTTAGCTCTGCTGCAAATGTCTGCCACAGGAGCACACAGCAAGGCTTTTAAGAAGATTAACACTTAAAAACAATTATTTGTTTGATAAAAATTATAGCAAATATATGTCGGAGCTGAACTTTTCCTTAATAAGTGATTGTAATTGTGAAATGAGCTGGATTTAAAAATGTGTTTAGCCGAAAGTGATAACAAGCCACATATAGGTCGCACCGGTGTATACCGTATTTGTCGCTGTATTATACGCTCCTGTATATAACACGCTTTGTCCAATTATTGCCAATAAACCAGAAAAAAACTTACATAATACGCTTCGGTGTTTAATACGCATCTATTATGCATCACCGCGACGCGTCAGCGCCTCATTTGCCCTGCTTAAAATGGCGGCCACAGAAGCGGGCGAGCACCGAAGGAATTTACAACAAAACACGGTAAAAACTATTATTTCTTTGCGAGAAAAAATATATTTCTTAGCTGACTTTATAGCAAACGGGCTCCTGAGCTTAACAAAACTAACGAAATGTTCAAATCAGCTGGATTTTAAAAAGTTCGCCGATTTGCATTCAGGCTGGTCGGACGCTTTCTTTCTTTAAATTTAGCTAAATAAACGCTTAAAAAATATATTTCTTAGCTGACTTTATAGCACACGGGCTCCTGAGCTTAACCAAATGTGAAATCAGCTGGATTTAAAAATCCGCAGTGTGGTTTATGAGTTACGGTATCTTGCTAACAAAAACAGCGAACCTCACAGCTAAATGCAGCTACATCCAGAGCAGGGGGCGGGCAGCGACAGAGTCAGTCCGACCAGAGGAGGCTTTTTTCGGACACATGAGCTAGAAACGGTCTGGAAGTGTCTCCCTAGCGGACAAAAGTGGTACTGCACCATTTTTTGCCCAAAATGAAAAACAGCGATATCAGAGCGAAAAATGGGTCTAAAAATATGGGAAAAAATCCATAGATAATACGCTTCGGTGTATAATACGCAGGACATTTAAATGAGCAAAAAAAACTGTGTATTATATACCGACGAATACAGTAGGTCGCAGGCCTTGAAAAAACCATAAAAAGGTGCGACCTATACACCGGAAAATACGGTACTCACACACAGACTTGGCAATGTCCTTCCTGACACAACCGCAGACCACTGAGCTACCACAGCCCTCTGAATGGAGCAGAGAGCTGCTATCTAGGGCGCCTGCGGAAGCAGATGGTGGGGGTTGAGGGCCGTACTCATGGGTGGGGCAGATGAGGGTGGAGGCAGGTGTGGGTGTTTCATCTTTCCCACCCTCATTTTGACGTTGTCGGTCCGGGGAGTCGAACCAGCAATCTTCGATCGCAAGTCCACCTTCTCTAAGCTCTTCACCACCACTTCCCTCAGATTACACTAAATGCACTTTGTGTGAGATTGACTTTAATATGAATTTATATTTTATTTTTTAAATAGGTTCATCCTCGTCTGCGTTCTGATTCTGAATTCTTCTATAAAATCATTTTTAATGGCAATTCTCTGAAGAAGCACTAAGTCTGTTTTAACCTCCATTATTCCACGTGTGAGTGTTTTTGTCAAAGCAGGTGGTTTGTGTGTGTAACCAAGATGAGCTAGAGAGGACAGGTGACGCCAAGGATTTCATCTCATTCATGAGAATGAACAGTTTCAATCTTAAACAGCAAGACAGATGATTTTATCATGAAACACGATTTATCAAAAAGTGAGACAAACATGGCTGATAAATGAGTCCACTTTGTCAGGATTTTTGCTTTAATATATATTTAATATCAGAATATGCAGTGAAGTCTTGGGTGTTGTCATTGATGACAAAATAACTTGGAAAAAAAAGAGTCAGAGAGAGTCAGAGAATCTTTATTGTTATTTGCACCGCATGTGGTACGTGTGATGAAAACGAGATTATGTACACGGGGTCCCAGTTCATCCAACAACAAATGCAAGAAGAAAAACAGTAATAACATCTAGGATTAACTAAGAAAACATCAACTAGAAATACACTAAGCCCTAATGTAGTAGAAAAACATCATTATAAACAGCAGCACGAACATGAGTCTGTATGAGCAGATGGTCACAGATGAACACAGCAACAAGAAAACAGATCAGCATCAGCATGATGTGATATTTTGCAGTGTTTATTCTTATTATTTATTTATTCATGAGTCTAACAGCCTCAGGGTAGAAGCTGTTCCTCAGTCTAGTGGTTCTACATTTGATGCTCCTCAACCTCCGTCCTGAGGGGAGTGGGGCAAAGAGTGAGTGTGCTGGGTGAGTGAGGTCTTTCATGATGCAGGTGGCTCTTTTCCTGCATCTGGAGGTGTAAATGTCTGTGATGGTGGGGAGACTGACTCCAACAGACTTCTGTGCAGCCTTCACCACTCTCTGTAGAGCTTTTCTTTCTGCAACTGTGCAGCCTCCATGCCACACGTTGATGCTGGAGCACAGGATGCTCTCCACTGCACACCTGTAGAACGAGGTGAGAACTGGGCTGCTCAGACCAGCACGTCTCAGCCGTCTGAGGAAGTAGAGTCTCTGATGACCTTTCTTGATCAGGCTGGTGGTGTTGTTGCTCCAGCTGAGGTTATCATTCAAGTGTACACCCAAGTATTTGTAGCTGGAGACCACCTCCACCGCAGATCCACCTATGTTCAGTGGGGCATGGGTGTGTTTGTTCCTTCTGAAGTCCACAATCATCTCCTTTGTCTTCTTCACATTCATGTGAAGATTATTCTCTTTGCACCAGCTCTCCAGGTGTTCCACCTCCTGTCTGTAGCTGGACTCATCATTGTTTGTGATGCATCCCACCACCACTGTATCATCTGCAAACTTAACAATATGACAGCCTGGATGTGTGGCTGTACAATCATATGTGAGCAGAGTGAACAGAAGAGGGCTCAGCACACATCCTTGAGGAGAGCCAGTGCTGAGGGTAATGGTGGAGGAGGAGAAGTTGTGGATCTTCACGGACTGTGGTCTGTTTGTTAAGAAGTCTAAGACCCAGTTACAAATGGAGGGGCTTAGTCCAAGTGTGGATAGTTTGTCTATCAGAGTTTGGGGGATCATGGTGTTGAAGGCAGATGTGAAGTCCACAAAGAGCATACGGACGTATGAGTCCTTCTGATCCAGGTGGGTGAGAGCAGTGTGGACCACAGAGGAGATGGCGTCCTCTGTTGATCGGTTCTCACGGTATGCATACTGATGAGGATCCTCGTTGATGTTGACGGTTGTCTTGATGTGGGACATGACCAGTTTCTCAAAACATTTAGCGACTATCGGGGTGAGGGCCACCGGTCTATAGTCATTCAGACCAGTCACTGTGGAGCTCTTTGGAACTGGGATGATGGTGGCGGTCTTCAGGCAGGTGGGAACTGACTCCAGTGCAAGTGAGGTGGTGAAGATGTCAGCCAGCACCTCACAGAGCTGGTCCGCACATTCCTTCAGAACTTTCCCTGGGATGTTGTCTGGTCCGGTTGCCAAAAAACAGTTGCCAAAAAACATATAGATTCTGTAAAAATGAAAATATTTAAATCCATTGCTTTACTATATAAAGTCAAGGACCTATTGAATGACAAAGCGTTGTATTTGTTGTATAACACAATCCTTGTTCCACATTTAATTTATTGTATTGATGTTTGGGGAAAAGCATGTAAAACTATTACAAAACCTATTTTTATTTTACAGTAAAGAGCTGTAAGGATTATTGCAAGAAAACATTACTGTCATCCATCTAGTGTATTTTTTTTTTTTCAGTTGAAATTACTGAAGTTCCATGATTTAGTAGATTATTTTAATGGTGATGTATAAAGCTCATAACAACGCACTACCCTTAAATATTCAGACACATTTTGTTAAAAGATCAAGCTGTTACAATCTAAAGGGAACTGATATATTTGTAAAGACACAATACAGAATAGTTTGAAGGGACGTTCTACCTCAGTCCAGGGAGTTGGATTGTGGAATGACTTGGAGTGTGATGTGAAAAAAGCTATGTCAATGTTTGTGTTTAAGAAAATGATCAAAAATGAATTGTTGAAGAAATATATATGAAGTGGTTTAATGTGTAATGCATTGAAATTGGTAAATTGAGTTATTCATTTTTTTGTTACTTATAGATAATTATTCTTTTAATTGATTGTTTTGAAAAGGGGCAGATATAATAAGATTTGTTCTTCTTTCTGCCACCTTTCATTTTATATTTTATTTTATATTTTTATGAGACATGTGTTTGTTATGTATTTATTTTTATAAAATGAATGAATAAATAAATAAAAGTCTTAAAAAGAGTGCATCCCTTGTCTCTGGAGCTAAAGTTCGGTTTCCGTTGCAACCAAGTGATAGCAGGTAAACTTTGCCCTGAAGGGGAACCGACACAGCAGGAAGTGGAGCAACTCCCTGACCGTCACAGCAAGAGGTAAGAGATGCCTTCACATGAACCGCAGCTTAAACCAGAATGTTCTGCTCACACTCAACTTTCTGAACACCTCAAGTCCAAGAGGACACTTTCAAAAAGCTCTTGTGTGGCCATGTTCGTCTGTTTGAGCTTTTTTAAGAGAACAAAGTCCACTTCATGTTGGAGTGTTGGCACTTTCACTTTTAGCCTTCAATGTGTTTGGGTAGGAAACAAAACGCAGAGGGTCGATTACTGTCACCAGACGACAAAAGTACCAATCGGTGACATAACCGGAGATGAATGTTGTCGTTTGTGAGCCTAGACAGACAGATTTGTTTAGTAAATGAAGTTTTTTAATGTATCCTGTGCTCTACACTTTACATCACAAAGCATTGATCACTGAGGAGCCCGTTACGACTTCATGCCTCAAACGATTCATTAGAGAGTTTGTTTTATTGCTTCACTTCATGTTAATTGGACTCTTTAGACGCGCATGTATTTTTTTTTTCCATCTGCCTGTCTTTAGTGACATCAGCTGAATTTCCTCAGAGATCTTTGAACCGCAATCTATCTGGCTGTTAAACGTACATGCAGCTCTATTAAGTTGAGGTTTAGGGCCATAATTACAGATGTTAGTCATGGATGGCTGTGTTTGTGTGACGCGTCGTTTTGTAATTACCCATTTATTTATTCCCCACCGACACCGCTCCATTTGGTTTAACGTCACTGACGAAAGTGCATGAGGACGCGTGTGGGCCTCGCCTCAGCTTACTTCCTTCTCTTGTCAGTTTAGCGCCCTGGTTGAAGACGACGTTTGGTCACATGGATCAAACAGGTGGAAGCTCTAACGGGGAAGATGTGCCCCCACCTCCACCATACAGCCCCCACAGTGAAGAGCAGCCCTACACAGGAACAGTGTATCAGGTTGGTAGCATTTATCTATGGTGGCCCCAAGGTGTAAATGAACAACATTTTAAAAAACGAAATTACATTTGGAAAAACACAACAAAAACAACAAAAACACAACAACATTTGAAAAAACGAAATGACATTTGAAAAAACGAAATGACATTTGAAAAAACGGAATTACATTAAGCCAAAGCGGAAGTGGCCGGAATCACGTTAGAAAAAAACCAAATTACATTAAGCCAAACCGGAAGTGGTCGAAGCAGAAGTGGCCAGAATCACATTAGAAAAAAACGGAATTGCATGTGGAAAAACACAACAAAAACAACAAAAACACAACAACATCTGATAAAAACGAAATGACATTTGAAAAAACGGAATTACATTATTAAGCCAAAGCGGAAGTGGCCGGAATCACATTAGAAAAAAACAAATTACATTAAGCCAAACCGGAAGTGGTCAAAGCGGAAGTGGCCCGAATCACATTAGAAAAAAAACGGAATTACATTTGGAAAAACACAACAAAAACAACAAAAAAACAACAACATTTGAAAAAACGAAATATTATGTTTGTCTTAATACCATTTTTTCCAAATGTTATTTTGTTTTTTCAAATGTAATTCTGTTTTTTTTTTCTAATGTAATTTCGTTTTATCAAATGTTGTTGTGTTTTTGTTGTGTTTTTCCAAATGTAATTCTGTTTTTTTTTCTAATGTGATTCTGGCCACTTCCGCTTCGGCCACTTCCGGTTTGGCTGAATGTAATTTGGTTTTTTCTAATGTGATTCCGGCCACTTCCGCTTTGGCTTACTGTAATTCCGTTTTTTCCAATGTCATTTGGTTTTTTCAAATGTAATTTTGTTTTTTCAAATGCTGTTGTGTTTTTGTTGTGTTTTTCCAAATGTAATTCCGTTTTTTCAAATGTTGTTCATTTACACCTTGGGGCCAACGTATTTATCACATTCCCCAACGAAACAATGAAATGAGGCAAAAACAATTGTTCATGTTAAGTGAGCGTTAATGACACAAGCCACCATCAAAACATCGTTATAAATATCATGAGATCATCATGAAAACCACATGAGCACCATTTGCACACATTAATACACAAAGATTTTTGATTTACTACAACTGGAGCGTGGCCTGCACTGTGTGTGTCGGATGATGTGCTTGTAGGTAGGGAAGGGCAACATTGCTGTTGTCGCCCCTCCTGCTTATTACAGCAGCACGGTTGACCCGGAGCACCCGGCAGTGTTTGGAGACCATCAGGGCTACAATCCATCCCCCCCGTCGTACACATCTGGATCGCAGTACGAATCGGAGGACGGCGTGTTCAGTGATGATGCCGTCCAGAAAGGTGAGAGCCGAACGAAGCCGCAGTAACAAGTGTTCTCTCTTCAGATCTTCCTGCTCCATCACTTGGAACGAGAGGATGGATGCAGGTTTGATCGATGTTCCTGTCGTCCAGCGCTGTTCGTCTTCTTTGTGTCTCTACATGTGTTGTTGTTTGTTTTTATTGTTTCACCCAACAGGTTTTATAAGGAAAGTCTACCTGACCTTGATGATTCAGCTGCTGCTGACGGTTGGGATCATTTGTGCTTTTCTATACTGGTGAGGCTCCGACACACACACACACACACGAGACTCACAAATGTCAGAAACCTTAAGTAGTCACAAGTGAGCAGGTTTTGTATACGTACAATAAGATACACAAATACAGTTGTTGTTGTTTTTCAAATGTGCACAATTCAAATTGCACATGTAGGGTTATTAAGACTTTCTTACCGCTCCAGATTCACAAAGAAAATGCTGCGTTCAAGTTCAAGGCTGGTGAAATGCTAGGACATCTGATTTTTACCAGATTTACTAAGTTATTAGTAAAAGACACATTTCTACCTTGGCACAGTAGCTCATAACCCCATGTTCAAACACATACAGCACGGTGGCGCAGTTGGCAAAGCTGCCACCTCCCAGCAAAATGGTCACTGAGTAGAATCCCGACCGGGAGGCCGTTCTGGGTGGAGTTAGCCTGTTCTCTCCATGCATGTACTGTATTGGGTTTTCTCCGGGTATTCCAGTTTCCTACAACAGACCAAAAACATGCATGTTCGGTTGATTGGTAACTCTAAATTGTCCCTAGGTGTGAGTGAGAGAGTGAATGGTTGTTTGTCTCTATGTGTCCCTGTTATGGACTGGAGACCTGTCCAGGGTGTCCCCCACCTCTCACACGACTGCTGGACATAGGCACCAGTGACCTCCTTGGCCCAAAAGGAAAGAACTGGGTAAAGATGATGGATGGATGGATGGATGGATGGATGGATGGATGGATGGATGGATGGATGGATGGATGGATGGATGGATGGTAATTTTGTGGAAATTATCAATTTAAAATGTGCAAATTATTCTTCATGTGGGAAATGTACCAGGATTTTTATTTTTTCACAAAAATAATAACATATCAATTTTGGGATGTTTATTTCAGCCATACAGCTCATAAAATAAGCATTTTCTTCTTTTGGAAAATTTAATTAAAATTAAAATATATTTTTCCTCTTTTTCTTGTTTTGTTTTGTTTTAGGGGTTTTCACAAGAAGAATAACCCAACCATTTCGAGTAGTTTGTTTTTAGTTTACAGTCCACACGAAAAAAATACAAGAAATTATATTTTTCCGGTCATATACATAAAAATATATTTCATTTGGTAGATTCCCCACATGAAGAATAATAAACTGTCCATTTTAGCTTGTTTATTTCTACAAAATCAACACTGTTGGAATCCAGTAACGCCAATGTAAACATTTCACTGTTAAAGCTGGTAAGTCTCAGATGTCCCAGCTTTTCCCCAGCCCTGAACGCATCATTACCTTTGTGAACCTGGAGCAGTAAGAAAGTCTCAAAAGTCATTCACAGACAGCTGATCTGTGTGCTCGTGTTGACTGATCCATCCCAGGTGATTTGTGCACGTGCATTTGACAATGTGTGTGCACAAAAAATTCAGTATTCATAATTACAGCTGCCAACATGCAAACTTGAGCATATAACCATCATGGATCCTGAAGTAATACAGAGGTACAATAAAAACACCGCTGGGTTTTATTTAACTTGCAGTCGCAGGTTGAAGCTTCTGCTGGTTTTGCATAATAGATGCAGCAGAAAGTTACTCCAGTTTATTTTTTACATAGAGACTGTGCTCAGCTCCCATGAGTGCAATGCTCTGTCCTTTATTAAAAATTAATGCAATTATTTTGCTGCTTTTATCTAATAAATTGTGTCGTTAATAACCCATTCTCTCCTTCTGTGTCTTATTTTTTTTCTTATCAAATACCAGTAATACGCTCAGAAGCTGGGTTATAGAACACCACTGGTTCTCCTTCTCCATGATGTAAGTGAAAACAAAACACCCAGTATCCTGATGCATGCTCGCTCAGTAATCCAACAAAGTTCAGTATGGTCATCTGGACGGTACTTTTTTTTGTTGAGACATTTTGTCCTTCATCCAAACGACTTCATCAGTCCAAGAAGCCACAAACAAACTCGGTCCCACAAGTAGCACACTCCCATAGTGGACCAACCAGTTTGCTGGTGACAAGATGGTTTCTGGGGCCCGCTCTCTCCCCCGTTGACTCATCTGAGGTACAACAACAAAAAAAGAAACCATCCAGATGACCTGACTGAACTTTGTTGGAAAACACCCAGTAGTTGTGCGCACAGTAACTTGAAACATGAGTGAGGTACTGACATCCATTGTGGTGTGTAGGGATAAAAGGTTCCTTTTGAACTGGCTTGCCACATCAAAATCCAAGATGGCTGCCATCATATACATATATACAGGTAGTCCTCGACTTATGGCGGTCTCGACTTATGGCAATTCGATTTTACAAACGCGCTCCATTGAAAAGCATTGCTTCGAGTTACGCCGTTTATGCGCCTTTACAGCAGAAAGGGAGGGAGGAGCTCAGTGGAAACTTACAGACTTACAGAGAGACGAAACTTACAGGAACAGGAGGGAGGAAGGGGGGAGGGAGAGCTCAGTGGAAACTTACAGACTTATGCCTGGTCCCCACTGCACAACTCGAAACGCGCCTGCCGTCCCCTTTTGGCCGCTTGTCAGGGTCCCACCAAACCACTGAAGACCGTCTGATGACGTACACTAGGGGGTAGCAGAGGGAGGGGGTGTAGCTCGTTTTCCGGGTTCAGTTGTTGTGTTAACTGCACCTCCGACGGTCTTTGATGAGATAAAACGTTTTTTTTTTATGTTTGGGGTGATCTACACTGGAGAGAACAGCAGCCTGTCAGCAGCAACTGTAAAAATGTCACGTTTCTTACCGGAGTTTGGTTCCAGTTCATGGAGGCTCGATCCGGTAAGTTTAAAAAGT
This sequence comes from Garcialebias charrua, assembly GCA_038048925.1. Classification (NCBI taxonomy): domain Eukaryota; kingdom Metazoa; phylum Chordata; class Actinopteri; order Cyprinodontiformes; family Rivulidae; genus Garcialebias; species Garcialebias charrua. Next base: position 41,385 of record JBBPBX010012027.1, on the reverse strand, counting down.
CCAAAAAAAGTCCCGTTGTGGTTGTGTAATCAGATAGCAGAGGCTCTCACGACTGTTTGCTAAACGCGTCGAGCCTCCAGAGATCGAATTTTATGGCGTTGGCAGTTCGACGCCGACGCGCGCGTGCGTGTGCAGGCTGCCCCCGCGCCGCTTCGATCACTTGAATCGCGCCGCTTCCCTGTTCGCCGTGACTCCACGCGTCTCCTCATAGACTTTGAATGTAAACCGGCCGCTTCAGCCGCCCGACAACGGGGCAGTGGGTACCAGGCATTACAGATAAACAAAACTTACAGGAGTGCTGCAAACTCACAGGAGACTTCAGGCATGCTAACAGACGTTGCTGTAAATGCTGTGAAGCTGCGGGAAGCTCACCAGCTCCCAGTAAGAAATTAACTATTTTTTCCCCTTCATTATGGCTTTGAATGTATGTGTTTTTTGATAATTATGTAGGGTAATGTGTTAGGATAGGTGAAGTGCTTGGTAAAAATATAGTACTGTGTGCCGCCGCTTTGGTGTGGGGGATAAAGCGCGCGGCACATATACTGAGGCTGAGCCTCTCTGCAGGCATCGCGGGTTCGCGTCCCAGACCCGACAAGCTGTTTCTACAGTGTCTCTCCCTTCTCTCTCTACCAGTTTCACCCTCTCCCTCTACAATAAAGGCCACTAGAGCCCAAAAATGTAAAAAAAATAAAATAAAATTAAATAAATACAGTACTGTATGAGGGGCCGTTTGGACGTATTTTCCGACTTATGGCGATTTCCGTCTTACAAACGGCCGTAGGAACGGAACTCGTTTGTAAGTCGGGGACCACCTGTATATGTAAACCTCGTGTGCAGGATAATTTAAAAAATAAGCAAAGTGTCACCTTCCATTTGGGTGTGTGGCTGCATCTGTTTTAAAATGTCCTGTTTTAGGAAGTCCATTCAGCTGCTTTTGACACACAGAAAACACTTTTATTCAGGTTCCAGGAGTTGTATTTCATCTTTACGATCCCGACTGTTCCACAGGTCGGTGGTGCTGGTGCTCATCGTGGCCTTGTCCTGCTGTGACAACCTCCGTCGTCAAGTACCCCTCAATTTTATGGCCCTGGGTCTGTTTGTGAGTAGAAGCCGTGGCAGCCAGGCATCAAATTAGACTTCCACCCCGACTGTTCTGTTTCTCTGCTGCTTCTGGTCAAGTGTTTACCTTCTGTTTGTCTTTCCCCCCCCTTCCTCTTCCCACACTCAGACACTGGCAGAGGGCCTGATGCTTGGATCAGTGACAGTGTGAGTGTTCGTTTCCAAGCATGACTTCCACCTGACGCCGACTCATTTGCACAATAATAATCCGATTCGATGCGTATCTGATGCCAGCCCAGAAGCCATCAAACCCAGATGACGAGTTATTACTGCTGCTTTGGCTAATTAAAGGGGGAATGGAATCACATTTTCTGGGGTTTTGGCCGCGGATGGACGTGAAGCATCACAAAACGAATACTATGAAACCAATTTTTCTGGACCAGAGCTTGTGTAAATAAACATGTATCACCCTCTTTTCAGCGGCATGTCAACCTGCCAGGGATCTCAGGGTGGACTGGCACTAACACATTTTAAATGGTCACATTTACATAAATACTGCTAAAACAGACACGAATGGTGTGCAGTAGTGATAGATTCTCCATCCTGTGGGGTTTGTTTCAATGCTTTTACAAAAAAAAAAAACATTGTTTATTGGAAAAAAGGATGCAGTTTTGTATTGAGCTGATGCTACAGGGAGCGTTCCCTGTTTAACATTTCTGTCTGCAGGTACTTTGATGCGGAAGCAGTTCTGTGGGTGATGGGTGCAACAGCGCTGGTTTCCTTCGGCATGAGTCTGTTTGCTCTGCAGTCGAAGGTAAGGTCAGACCCTCTGAGCCACTGCCAAAAGGGACATTTCACAAACCGCAGCGACTCGTCGGCCTGTGTTGAATATCTGGTTGTTGGGAACATCTTAATGCGAAGCTGTTGGCCAGATTTCCTCATGCGACACCGGCAGTGGGGTTTAAAACTGATTGGATTGCTGTTGATGCACAACTACGATTATTGCTGAAATCAGTGTTTGTGTCAGTCAAATTAATTCCTCGTGTCCAGCAGCGCCACAGAGTTAAACTCCTCTAAGCTGAGGATTTTACTGCAGGTCGTGACCTCAGCAATGGTTATGAAACTCAATTTTTGTTTTTAGCAAAGTCTCTCCTCTGGGTTTTTAATTAGATTCTTGCTGTTTTTATCCTAAACTGCTAAATAAAACAAACATTAATTTGATTTGGAAAAAAGACTCTCAGGAAGAGAGCGGGCTTGTTCAGCAAGCCATGTTTTAATGTTGAAAAGGTCAGGTCTAAAAGTTAAAGCCCTAAACATCATTAGGCAAATTCTAGATGAATTACAGGTTGATTGCACTGATAAAAACAAATCTGTGTGTGTTTGAGTGTTTGTGCTTAGATTGTGTTACCATTATTCATTGTATGTCCTTTTCCAATATACCTTACCGTGTATCAGTATTACGAGGCCCAAAGCCAGGTCCTGGCAATGTGGAACACGTGTTTATGGTTTAGAGACTGGTTTGCAAACAGCATCCAGAAAAGAGTCTCCATAATGTCTCAATAACTTTGTGGGTTTTTGAGTTCCTTGTACGAGTCGTTTGACTTTTGTAAAGACATTAAGGTTCAAGGAGACTTTTTTGTCATTCACATAACATGTGGTACATGAGGTGGAACGAAATTGTGTACTCAAGGTCCCAGTTACACCCAAAAATAGCAATAATATAAACTATAAAAATGAAACAGTATACAAGGGTCTAAGATATACTAAACAATAATATTAAAATATAATACAGTGTGTTAAACATCAGCCTGAACATGAGTCTGATGTGAGCAGATGGGTATGATAATAACAGCTTATGGGTAAGAAATCAGCAGCATGGATAATCAGCAGCACAGATAAAGTGACATATCACAAATTAAAGTGTCACTACAGTGATTCTCCTGGTTAGGTGAGTCTAACAGCCTCAGGGTAGAAGCTGTTCCTCAGTCAGTGGCTCTACACTTAATGCTCCACAACCTCCTGCCTGAGAGGAGCGGGCCAAAAAGTGTCAACAGGATATTTTTGTCCCCCGTTGCAAATCGAAAAGGGGAATTGTAAATACCCTCAAGCTGTCCATCCTGGGAGTAGTGAGGTACCTACTTCCATGTTGGTGTGTGGCTATATCAACCATGTGCAGTAAGAAAGGCCGCTAGCTCAGTGGTCAGTGCCGCAATCTTGCAATCCTTAGGTTGCAGGTTCAAGTCCAGGTTGCGTTAGGAAGGGCATGCAACATAAAACAGTTGCCAAATCTGCAAAATCATATTTGCTTGCTGTGGTGACCTCTGAAGAAGAGAGCAGCCAGAAGAAAGAATACAGTGATCGCTCAGCTATCACAGGGATTACGTTCCAGAGACACCCTCAGTGGGTGAAAATCTGCCAAGTAGTGGCGGTATATTCATCTTATTATTTATTTAGGTTTAAGGCTTTATAAACCCTTCCCACACTCCTACAAACCTTCCCTGATCTCTTATTAACACTTGTATGCTCCTAAACACTTTGGCAGGGGCGACAATGATGATGATGATGAGATAAATGCACAGTACACACAATACAGGTAGTCCTCGGGTTACGACGTTTCGGGGTTACGTCACGCATCTCATAAAAGTTTTTTTTTATTTTATTAAATTTTCTTTTAGAAAAATCTTATTTTATGTGTTTAAATCGTCTTGATTTTATGTGTACAGCACTTTGTTGCAGCTGTGGTTGTTTTAAATGGCTTTATAAATAAAGTATTATTATTATTATTGTTATTATTATTATTATTATTTTGAAGCTGATTTACGCAGTTTCCGGAGGGAGGGGGGAGCTTCACGCGCTCAGTGGAAACTTACATGTTTCGACAGGCAGACCGGAGCGGACCTTACTGTAAAACTGTGGGCCGCTCGACCGCGCGTGGAAATACAGGAGACTTCATTTTTCCTTATTTTTTGGAGCGGAGGTTTGCGAGGCAGAGAGGCTACAGCTGAGCAACGAGCTAACATGCTAACAGACGTTGCTGTAAACATTGTACCGCGTGAAGCTGCAGGAAGCTGCACAGCTCACAGTAAGAAATTAACTCTTTTTTCCCTTCATTATGGCTCCTTTTGTGTTAGGATAGGCTGCTTGGTAAAAATACAGTACTGTATGTAAGAGGTGCCGTTTGGACATACGAGGTGCATGTATGAAGTGCCCTTTGGACGTATTTTCCGACATACAACGATTTTCGAGTTGCGAACGGGCGTAGGAACGGAACTGCGTCGTAACTCGGGGAACACCTGTATTTTTAAAAATGGGTTTTAAAAAAACCTGTGTTACAGTGAAGCTTCAAGAAGTGAACAGCGATATAGCGAGGAACGACTGTATTGCCTAAAAGTATAGCTTCCTCAAATGACTGGGGTGGCTGAAGATTAAACTCTGGTGGTCAAGGCCACCACTGGCCACCCCCTAGCTCCACCATTGCACCAGGTGGTGGATAAAATGTGCCCTCAACTTGCCAGGATCTCAGCGCTTCCTTGGACAAGAAAAAAAAAAGACTATACCTTTGTTCTTCTACACAATGTAACTCCTACCCACTTAAATACCAACATTAAGGTTTACTTGTTCAAATCCAGTCCAGAATAGCACTCACTTTGAAAAACATTCACTATTCCAATCCCTCAGGGGACCTCGGAGTGCGGCTTGTTTAAACTGATTTGACTCAGTTTGTGCGACTGTGTTCGTAGTTTGTTAGAATGATTAACATTTTATATGAAAACTGTTGAAAACTGTCCCGGGTTCGTTGAAGCAACAGTTCATGTGAGGAGCGTCGGTCAGGTGTTAATAAGCTCAGCACTGAGAGCGGAGCAGCCGTTCTGGCCCAGTGGGCATGTGGTCAGAGCCTGCAGGTTGCCATGGTGATCACACCTGCTCTGTCAGGTAAAAGCCAGAAGTCGCTCAGGTGTGATTTTTTTATTTTCTCTCAGTCCGTGTTCCTCTGAGGCTTCTTGAGGAAGGGACATGTTTTCATCATTTAGTGAAACTTTGTGCATGACAGGAAGTTTAGGTTGTTTTTTATTTTAAGTGTCTTCAATTTCATGAACATTTTAACATTGCAACAGTGCATTTTACTGCATAATTTTACGATAAGTTTTTTTTTTTTTGCATTAAAGACTTTATAGGTCATTGCAGGTAGCTCAGCGGTCAGTGCTGCTGTCTCGTAAACCTGAGGCTGCAGGTTCGAGCTCAGGCTGTGAGTTGTTCGCTGTAATGACCTCAGAACAACAGCTTTATGGATGTGGATTAAAAAAAAACAAGGAAAAGACTGGCAGGAACATACTGTGACAGTGGAACAATATATCTGCTGTATGTGACTAATAAAAGTTTACAATTGGTTTAATACGTGCTAAACATTTATTTTTGTTAGTGTAAAAAAAGCCTCACAGCGTAAAGGTTTAATTGGAATGAGGGTCTAGTGTTTAATTACGTGGAGTCGGTGTTAACAATTGCATTTTTTATTTTTTAAACAAAACAATGATAGCTTGCTTCAGTTGGCTCCTTTTCAAATCAAAAATAATTACACTGGCAGTAAAAAAAAATGCAGCTTTCTGTTTTTTAATGAGTCCTTTTTTAATAGTGTTATAGTCACAGTTTGGTAAGTTACTCATTTTGGCAGCAGGATAATGTGTTTCTAATAAAAACAGACTCAGACTGGACCTCTAACTCTCTCCATTAAAGCACAGAGGACAGTTAAAGCGTACCGGCTGAAGAATACCTCTCAGCTGCGTTCATGTCTTCCTGCAGTTTGTAACCACCTGCAGCTCAGCCGTCTGATCCCCGTCCGTGTGGTACAAATGTCAAACGGACCACCCTGCGGAGCTCCTCAGCACTGCGCCGCCATCTTTTTCCTGTCACTGTAAAAAGGCCACGCAGGCCAAAAGGCCACCTCCTGCCCCACGCCTCCGCCGCAACACGTTAATTACTGTTATATCCAGAGAAGTCGGAGAATGTTCTTTTGTGCAGAAATCGAATACATCTTTGTGGTTTTGTTGTCTGCAGAGCTGCAGATGTGGCCTTGAGCAGGATGAGCGCTCTGCTCAGGTGTTCCTTCCAGAGGTTCATCACAGTATATAAGTGTCTCCTTTTCTCTCCAGTGGGACTTCACGCTCAGAGCCGGCTTCCTGTGGGCGTTACTCTGGTCCTTCATGTCCTTCGCCCTGCTGTGTGCAGTCATCCGCTCGCAGGTAAATCAAATAGATGTCGTGTTAGCGGCGAGAACGAGCTCGAGACGAATCGCAGAGAAGCAGACAGTGAGCACGGCCTTGTAGGCCTCATCCCCTGAGAGCGCTGACCTGTGAGCCGACTATAAAGAAGGGCACGTGCGCTCTTACACCTCCCAGGAGCAACACTCATGTCAGGCTGATGCATTTCAATTTGCAGCACGGTGCGTCGTGGCCCGAGCAGGAGAAGACTTGTCGTTTTTCTGCACAAGACTAATGAAGTGGAACTGAAAATAAGAAGCGTTATCTTAAAATATATCATGTCCACTTCTTATCAGCCTTACATTCACCACACAGCGCAGCCAGGGAAGAGATAGTGTGCTTTCATTGTAAATGTACACAGCAGCTCTGAATACTGTATACTTCCACTGCTTCTCGTGGATTAAATACAGCAAACCCTCGAGTTACGTCAGGGTTCCGGACCTAAGGTTGTGACTTAGGTCGATGTTGTCGTACCTCGCGGACCAAAAACACGTGCCGATCGTAGGTCCGCGTTTCTGGCATAGGTCGCGGCTATACCACTAACGGAGCGCCGCACACATACGGCATGAGACTGAACAAGCGGACACATACTAGGCCATAAACATGCACAGAACTTTACATGTACAGTAAATGAATACAATAAATAACAAATATACAGTACTGTACACTGTAATTTCTTACTTTGAGCTGGTAAAAGCCTGCCTTCGTCTTTTAGCATTAGCTCTTGCACCGTCTGAGCTCCCCCAGCTTCCTTACGCTCCACACGCACACACGTGGTCAAAACTGTTTAAAAGAAGGACTGTTAGCTTCTTAACTTCATACATTTGGAGCCAGAAAAAAAAAAAACTTACTGAAAGCCGTTTCTCTGCGATGTTCCTCCATCCAAAACAAGCTGCTCGGCGTTAGCTGCTGTTAGGCCCCGCCATTAGCAGCACTTGTTAGCATGTCAGTTCATTCAAAAAGGCTGTCGGCTTTGTATCTCCGCGTTAGCTCGGTGTCCCCCGACATCTTAGGCTGCCAGGCGGACATTTGCGGCGAGCTCCCGGCCGCAGATGGCCCCTCCGCGGCATGTCGGCTCGGTGTCTTCGCCTGTGTTAGCTGCTCTGTTAGCTGCTGTCGTTAGCATGTCGGGCGGCGTTGTGGGAGCGATCGCGGGGCGATCCGCGGCTGCTCCTCCGGGCCTGAGACGTCCACAGAGTTGACCGAGTGTTTCCAGCTAATTTATCCGTATGAGGCAACCCTGATCGGACACACGGTCCTCTAGAGCCAGCTGACAGGAGCCTCTATGGTGGAGCTCCATTGACCGCACTTGGGAATTGTAAAATGGCGACCGGAAACGACCGGAAGTTGCGTAAATACGATAAAATTGTAATAAAAACATAATATTAATAATTATACTTTATTTATAAAGCCATTTAAAACAAGCACAGCTGCAACAAAGTGCTGTACACATGAAATTAATAACATTTTAAACACAAAAAATATATATATATATTATTTTATTTCATATTTTTATTAAATATGATACAATCGTAAGTCTGAATTGCCGTAGGTCGCGGGTGACGTAGGTCGAGGGTTTGCTGTAATCACGTTTTGTGGTTGAGTGTCTGATGGTTTGTCTTGTTCTTTTGCAGTATACTTACATCTTTTACGCCTTCCTGGGAACCCTGCTGTTCTCCTTAGTAAGTGAGCTCCACTCTCATGGCAGTAAATGGACGTCTGTACCACACCGCGTGAAAATCAAACACACATGACCTTTGAGGAGAAAAGCAAGCCACATGAAAGACGGTTTAATGTCAGCCCAGCGAGCAGGCTTTGATCCCGAGCAGCCAGTGTTTGTCACAGTCTTTAGTGTAACTCGGATGTCCTCGTGCCCTTTCATTTCAATTATGCACCTCACAGCCACCACTCTTAAGTGATTTTGGCGTTAGCAGCAAATGTTGTGACCCGTCCCGTCAGCTGGTGGAACAAACTGCGGCAGAGCGGCGAGGGCCGTCGGCACCGTGTCACAACTCTTGACTACACAATTATTGATATGCTTTGGTGTTTATATGCACAGCCACGTCTGTTAAAAAAAAAGAGCTGCTTCAGAGCGTTGTTACAGCTTGTCGTCTCTTTCTGCAGTACCTGGTGTTCGATACTCTGCTGATCCTGGGCGGGAAACACAGGAAGTATCAAATCTCTCCTGAGGAGTACGTGTTTGCTACTCTCAACCTGTACCTGGACATCACCGTCTTGTTCCTCTTCCTGCTGCAGTGCATGAATCTCTGCCGCTAAAACCTGAACCTCTGTCTTGACCAATCATTTCCTGCACATCAAGAAGTATCTTGTTGAGTTCAAAATGTTTACAGTGAGTAATTAGTGACAAAAACTCAAATACTGTAGAGGAGCGTCCAGCCAGAGCAGTGAAAATTAGAAGCCTCATGTGCTGAATGGTCATGAATGCATTGATCACATCAGCTGATCCCAGGTCAGCCCTTTGGTCCAGGGTTTTAAAGATTAGGTACAGAATGGAGCTGGCCCTCGACATCCAGTAGGTCAACACTGAGCTCATGAAGAGACCTGCTGACCACGAGCAGACCTCAACATGGCGGAGGCGAAACCATCGGTGTGAGGACGGGCGGCAGATTGTTGAAAAACTACCCGAGCTGTTCCCGTATAAAGCAGGGGTGTCAAAGTCAAATACACCGAGGGCCAAAAAAACTAATTTGCTACAAGCCAAGGGCCGGACTGGTTCAATGTTTATTATAAGGGGCTATATAAGTTTTTTTTTCTTCTTTCTGCACTCTTTTCATTCATTGTTTTCTTTTTGATTAATTTGTTTTATTTTGTCTCTTTTAAATTAATGAATAAATGAATTAAATTAAATATTAAATAGCTTTGCATCTGCTAAGTTCTTGGCATAAATCAACACAGACATGTTCCTGCTTTTAGTATTTTACATTGTTTTGTAATGTAGCTATTTATAACAAATACAGTATATTGTAAATAAATAATTAAAAAAAAACCTCCACTAGATAATTACTAGAATAAACATTTCATAATAATGGTGTGTGGAGAAGATGGCTGTAAGAGGAGAAGGGAGGCCATCACAAAAAAAAAAAAAAAGTTTATTTTAAATCATCCAGGGGACCATAAACAATGAGTTTGCGGGCCGGCACTTTGACATATGTGCCGTAGAGGCAAGACGTCAAGTCAATGTTCGTACACCCCGCATGACGAGGCAGTCACACAATAAGACCCACCCCCGTCTTATTGTGTCCTCTGAGTCATCATTTGGACTGTCTGATGCTCCAGCAACTGCCTGATAACACTACGGCTCCACTCTAGATAGAAATCTATTTACTTAGTCGTCGCCGCTCTGCATGTGGACCACCTTCATCCTTCTGGCTGGGTCTTCTCATCATTTTATATTAAACTGTACGTGCATCTCTGCAGGGTGCTACAGCTGTAAAGGTTTTGGAGTATTGTTTTTAATGTTTCAGTTCCATCTTCGGATGCAGTTTGAAGTCAATGTGAAATCAGACGCAGCTCAGCCAGTCAGTAATTTGCACATTTTAAAAAGCTCTTGTGCTAAATTAAAAAACAAGTGTTGCACTGTCTAATGAGTTCCATAATTTAACTCGGAGAACAAACATTTTCTAATTAAAGTCTGGATGTTTTTGACGCTGCGGATGAAAAACGACGAGCACACGGTAAAACTCAACACGTTTATTGTTGTCACACAAACTGTTTCATATAAAGAGGGAATGTATCAAGTATAGACTATGAAAGTGCAAATAGCATTTCAAGAATTAGTTGCTTTACAATAGAAAATCTTAATGAGTTACAAAAGTTATGCTTGTTTTTTTTTATTTTTAAAAGTCCCGAAGACATTAAAGGTGAAGTACAACGAAGAATCATTTAGTCTTGTACCCACTTCTGATTAATGCACAGACATGAACTAAACCCACACAGATCATCACTTCTCTCCTCACAGACTCATCACTTTATTCTGTACAAAAACAGAATCATGAGCACATCATCACTACAAACATGTTAAATACTAACTTTATATTGCAACTTTCCTCGATTTTAGTGTCTTCAGACACACAAAGCAAACGCACGTCAGCTCCTACAGCGATTTTTTTTGTTTGTTTTGTTATCGTGACGCACAGGACAAGCGTTTGATTAGAAATGTACGGCAGGAAGAGAATAAAAGGAGCTTTC
>JBBPBX010012027.1:0-27919 GCA_038048925.1 Garcialebias charrua | reverse complement strand
TATATATATATATATATATATATATATATATATATATATATATATATATATATATATATATATTTATATATATATATATATATATATATATATATATATATATATATATATATATATATATATATATATATATATATATATATATATATATATATATATATATATATTTTTTTATCCCATAATACTAAATTTATTTGGCCTCGTGTATTTTTGTACTTTACAAGCCAATCCATACTCCATTCTAAAATAACACAAAAGCTCTCCACTGTTTTCTTAATGCTGCAAAAGATGTGAAAAAACAATTTTTATACAAAGTTTTTAATTTGAATATTTTCTAATTTTGTATTAACTGTGATTAAAAAACACTAAATATGCATCACTCACCAACAAAAGTGTACTGAATAATTTGTAATAAATCAGCTAAACCTGCAGAGCCACCCCAACAGTCAATTATATATTTGTACACACCACATACAGCACAAGGACGCTTGGATACGCTGGAGAGGCTGGGGATTGAACCCCCAACCCTCCGATTGAAGGACAACCACCCTGCCCACTGGGCGATGCCGCCAACAAAGAGCAGGTTTTGGTCCCAACAATTACAAGTTGTTTTCTTTTGGCCATGGAAAAGTTCAGTCTGACCGTCTCAGCGCAGGACGGCACTGAGGTCAGAAAATAATCCTCGGATGTAAACAGAGTCAGAGTGAGAACAATAAGATCAGACGTGGGGTCAAAGCAAAACAATAAAATTATTCTCTTCTAAAATAAAACAAGCCGTAATCGATGTCCCCGTCACAGAGGGACCTGAACAGTGACTGTTTGTAATGTAGTTTGGGAGATGAGTGTTTTTTCTGTACTGGAATTGAACAGAGAATGAAGTAAACCTTAATGTTTTAATGTAAGATATTCAAGAGGAGAGGAGGAGTTACACTGTGCAGAACAAAGGGGGATTTTTATTTATTTTTTTGCTTGTCTGAGGCAGCAGAGTGACTGACTCTGGAGTGGAGGGAGCCATTTTATCCACCACCAGGAGTAAAGGTGGAGCCAGAGGGTGACCAGTGTTTACCACTGATTAATCTTCGGCTACACTAAACATTTTAGAAAACTATACTTTTAAGCAATACAGTGGCCCCTCGTTTATCGTGGGGGGATCTGTACCCTGAAGACCTGCGATAAGTGAAAAAATGCCAAGAACGAATATATATATGGTGGTGGCCACCTTGGATTTTTATGTGGCAACCCAATTTTCAATAGTGAACTATCTAATGCCAGATATAGGCACACATCAAAGTGGAAGTTAGTACTTCTTTTTTTCCAAGTTATCCAGTTTACAATAAGGACGTATTTCCAATATCCCCTCCTTGCTCCGTGATGGGGGACAAAAACGACAACTAAAATCTGTGAGGACGAGTCGACAGTAGTCATTTTTATGAATGGGGAATCAAGCGGTGGAGAGTGTTAAAGGAAAAGTAGGGGCTAACATTTTATAAAAATGATCTGTGCTAAGATATTTAAAAACTGCTGATCACTGAATTACCTCAACATAAATGAGATGAAGAGTTTAAGTTACACTAACCCCCAAACAATCAGTTAATGATGAAGATTTGTAATAAAAGCATAACAATTTTGAATCAAAACATTGAAAAACTGCATATTTTGACTGTTTTAAATAAATAGAATCCAGTTTTTGTAGAAGTGTCACCACCGTATAAAGTACCCAACATGACTGTAATAAAAAAAAGCTGACAAACGGTGTAAAACTGAGTTAATAAGACTTAAAGGTAATAAACGCTAAAAGCCTTACAACTGAGAACTCACCATAAAGGGGCCTTGTCTGTGTCCACCTCCAGAATCGTGTGTTTCTTTTGAGGGGAAAATTGACAAAAAGAACAAAAATAAATATACCAGTCAAAATTACCATCATTAAACTGACTCTACATTCACAGTCCAACAGCAAATTAATCTCCTGCTAATTACCACCTGTGGTAAAATTATTCTTAGTCTGCCACAAGCACCTGGCAGACTGGACCTTCAGAATAAACCCTGAAAATGTACTCATTTAGTGTATTTAACCAAAATGAATAAATGATTCTTGGCAAAGCAGAGCCTCTTTACTGGCTTCCAAACCCAACTCTACACACAGCCAAAGCAAATGAAACGGCCTCTGATTGATTAAAAGTTTGGCCTTACCAAACAAAGCTGTTGTAATTTTTCTGTGGCTGAGCCTTCGTTTTCATTCCATACATTTTATTTTACTGAATATAAATTGTCTAAATGAATGTAGCTTACAGATTTAAGTCTTTGTTTTACATTAGTGCCACCAACGGAGATGTGATTAGTCCTAAATTATTTCTGTAACACAATAAGGACCTACTGTTGCAACACAAAAAACTAAAATCAACAATATATTTTCTAAAGTTTGTGTATGTTCAAGTTAACGCCCCGCAGTACCTAAAGCAGTGTCGCTGAGGTCATCGAGGTCGGGTGTGTTGCTCCGGACACTGGACATGTCCCCTCGTCTGTGCTGCCGATGTCTCCGTCTGTACTGGAACTCTGCATACTCCTACAAACACAAGCAGGGAACACCAATTAACTGTTCATTAACACAGCAGGCAGCTTTTATTCCTGTGAAGAAGCATTTCAGCACACGAGAGATCCGTTTGTGTTTTAGGAAAGATTTTCTCCAAAGATGAACCAGTTGTCCTACAAGACATTTGGAAAATGCCACTTGTATACTCAAGTAATCTTAAAAGTTAGGAGAAAAATCTTGTTGAAACCTTGAGTGATGCAAATGTAAAGAAAATGTGTTTCCCTCTTACTGGTGCAACACGTCTCCCAATGAATAAATGCGGGCGGTAAATGGTGCATTTATATGGCATCATTTTATTCTCAGTTAGGTTTTATAAGCACTTATAGGCATTCTCCTTTACCCACAAAAAAATCAAAGGCAAAGCTACAATGAAAGGTGTTTAAAATGCCTTTAGGAACAGCCTGGAGGGGTTCATTGTTTTTCCACATGAGAAGTAGTTGGGGTTTGAATCATACCTCAGTTCTGTTTGAGCCACATTGGTTGAGAATCTGCTATAATGGGTGAGAAGTAATGCGCTTAAGATACTTTAATACAGATTGTTCTGTATATTACAACCTGAGACTGTTAGTGCATCGTTATGATGAAAAATTCTTTGTAATTGCTGGGTTTCAGATGACGTAGCAGTGACGTCACAGAATGCAGATGCGGGGCAAGAAGTAAACGCAGCCGTTTCCTTCTGTTGCTGATTCAGCATCAACATGCCTAAATTCTGTGCCGTTTACGGTTGTTGCAACCGCTCTAATCGAGAGATAGATAAAAGTTATTTTCGTGTTCCGAAAGTAGTATGCTACAAGGGGATTAATTTAAAAAAACTTACAGAAAAAAGACGACAAACGTGGATTACAACCTACGGCTAAAAACAGGAGGTGCAGAAACTGACGAGAGTCTGCAGCGACCACTTTGTTACAGGTAAGGGTCGTATCGTTTAAATCATATTTTCAGATATTTTATTGGACAGTAACTAGAAAGACAGGTAAGATATGTTATGCCCTAGCTTGTGTAGTGGTTCAACACTTGGTTGTTCCCAGAAAAAATCCGATTAGAATGCTAATGTTGTTAGCGGTTAGCTTAGTGCTAGGAAAGGCATTTACGTGTTTTACTTTAAAGTGGTGTCTTATATTTAGGTTGTCCGAGTGCAGCAGGTGATGTACATTCCCAAGACTGGGCCCCCACTGTTAACCTGGGGTACCAAAGAAGTAACGAGTGGCCACAAACAGAAGCATCCCTCCGGCGCAGGGAAAGAGCTAAGGCCTGGAAGCTTCTCTGCACTGAGGAGGCCAACAGTCTGGAAGATGAGCTCTGTGAAGAAAGCTTACCAGCCCCTGAAAACGAACGATTCAAAGGTAAAATAATAATAAATAAAAATACTATTTATTTATTTATAGAATTTCTGAACGTAATTTTTAATAATTAAATATTTGCAGATGCAGAATGCCAGACGGATCTAAGCATGGTTGACCTCACAAAGCTGGAGGATGCAGTGAAAGGCTACACAACTGAGATCTGCGACCTTAAGGAAAAAGTCTCAGTGACTAAATTTACTCCTGAAACCTTCCAGAACAACGATAAAACAAAGTTTTATACGGGACTGCCCAACTTTTTAGTTTTGATGCAAATTTTTCAGCTCTGTGAACCTTATACATCAGCATGTCATCACTGTCAGCACTCTCCAAATTTGAGCAATTTATTATGATACTTATGCATCTCAGATTACATCTGCAGCTTCAAGACCTTGCCTATAGATTTAATGTGTCAAAAGCCACTGTGTCTCGAATTTGTTTTAGAACGATTCATGTTCTCCATGAAAGATTACAATTCTTAATAGTGGCCTGAGCGACAAGTAATTCAATCAACTATATTTATATAAATATTTTAAGTTTAAATGATTATACATGTATTTATCATTTAAAGTAAATCAAAAGTAAATTAAATCACTAATACTGTTACAGACCATATTTGTACATGTTAATTGTTCATGAAGACAAAAAAAAAATTTACCCAATAAGGTTGAATATTTTTAATTTATTCAATGAACTCCATAACCAATCTTTGTGAATATTGGTCAGTTAAAATGACATGAGTTTTGCTATTGAAATAAAAACATTTTTCTGAAGTAGACTCATTTTGCAACATTTGTGACATATGACATTTGTATGTGCTGTTATTTAACATATTAGAACACCTTTGAAATTCACAAGCTAATCTCATATTGATTTAAATATATCATTTGATTTAACATACTTAACTTTTCAATTAAGATTATTGTAAATAAAAAACAGCTGTCATGACATGTAACAACATCACATGACCCTTCTGCAGAGTGCTTGCTACAGGTGTAGCTGAAACATGTTATGGTAGTGACAAATGTTTTTGGGGAAAAAAAGAGCAACTGTTTAAATTTGTATAAACTTTTCAAACTCCTTTCATCAACTACTCCAAATAACATTCTTGATTCTTAGATTGGTTAGTCACGTGTGGATTTCTGTCCCAGGATTTCAGGTAGGATGCAATGTGTAAAATAGTGCTGAATTTTGGGAACTGCTGTTTCCCACAGCTGGTCATCTGGCAGAATTCTTTCCACATAAATATCATTTTCACTCCATACTACAAAATCACAATATTGTACATCCACAATGTGAATCTGATCCTGGAGCTGATGGTAATAAGGATGGTTCCTATCCAGTTGTACAGAATCTCCAACCTTGACGAGACAAAAACCAGGCTGTCCAGCACACATCCTCAGACTGACTTCATGCTGTTTGCTCTGTGGGCACTGAAGGACAAGACAATGAAACTTAGACATAAAAAATAAATACGGTAGTCTCCAAAACATTTCAATATGATACGTTTTTAAAGATTGTGTTTCACTCATTTCACTATCCAACACCAATGTTAGAAAATGAGACTATATTTATGTCTCTGTCAACCAGGTGTGTTCCACAGGTAAGAATGTATTAATCTGGACTAAGTTTTAAAAGGTGATGGAAAGGTCACACATTTTTTAACTGGAAACAAGGCAACATCCCACAAACTGCAAGACCATCCCCAAAACTACGGCTACATGCTGTGAAATATGCAAACAACAAAGATTTGAGTAAAAAATTATAGTTGTAACATTCATACTGTGAGGTGCGCAAAGTCTGCAGTGCAGTACCCTAATGCATGCTCAATAATCCAGGTAGAAAAATCTAAAAAAGCTAAGTCTGCAGTGCAGTAGTCCAAACCTTTTGAGAAATAAATTTTACCTTGATTTCACACACCCTGGCTCCATGACAGTCACATGAAACGACTCCATCTGGTGAGGCTCCCATGTATGGCCACCTTGAGTTTAACCAGCTAGTATCTGAAGTTACAAAGAAGATACGATCACCTTGATGATACTGTATTATCAAAACAAAAAAAATCATAATATTTTCAGTACATTAACTTACCTTTTTAATGGAGTTACTGTAGATCTCTGACCTACAGTGTAGAAATGCATATGACTCAACGTTAACACATACAACTCCAGCACGAATTTGGCTTTACAGAAGCTAAATATATTATTTTTAAGTAGATCCACGCACATAGAAATAACAGGGGGCTAACTAAACTTGTTGTTAGCATTAGCGATAGCGTAGTTAGCATAGGCTAATTACTAAATAAATAATACATCTCACTACTCACCCGGGCAGAAACAAGTCGACAACCATTTAAAGCTTCTTTTGATCCTAAATGGTTAACCCAAAACTCGTCCTCGCCAGTTTATTTAGGGCTTTGGCATACTTGCTGTAATCCATTCTGCTGTGTTTTGAACTGGGGAAAATCACTTCCTGCCCCGCATCTGAATTTCGCGCCACTTCCGGGTCACGTGATTGCAACCCAGCAATTGGATGCTAATGGAGGAGTGCCACTCTAAAATATAAATGTTGCAGTCTATTAAAGATGTGTGAACATTTGGGTATCTCTGCAAGGGATGATATTAGTTTAACAACAATAAAAAGAACTGTTATACACGAGGAGATGAAGATGAAATTATGGGGATCCTGTGATATGTAGCATAAGACGACTAATGATGTACTAAAATTTTATTAAGTGAGAAAAGAGTTTTATAAAATGTAGAAACCTCATTTAGGCACAGGAACATCAACGATCTAATATTTTATGACCACTTCCATTGAATTACACCAATTATTCCAGATTTAGCCTCGTTACATCTTCAGCTTTCTAGTTTATTAAATCTGTGGGAAAGCATTTATTTATGCCAATAGTTCCCAAACTACGGCCCGCAGGGCGGATGTGGCCCGCCTCCACATTTGGTCCGGCCCCCAGAACAATACCAGAGAGCATTTAGATTTTTTTTCATGTGTGTATTTGTATTTGATAATAAAGTTGGACTTTTGCAATAAAATGTTCCTTAGTTATGAACTATTTTGAACTATTGTTCCACATTTGATTTATTGTGTTCCACCCTTCTGCGGTCTGTGCCCCTATCTGGCAACCCCCAGAAAAAAATCCTAAACCCGCCCCTGTCAAAGACAGAACGGAATAATGGCAAAAAGATTAGGTAAGAGAAATTTTGATTCAGAATGCAGGGCATTTAAGCTGCAGTGGACAAAGGATTATTTTTTTGTTCAATGCAAAGAAAAGGCTGTCTGTGTCATCTGTCAAGAGGCGGTGGCGGTATTCAAAGAATACAATCTGCGGCGACACTATGAATCCCGTCACAAAGACAAGTATGATAGCTTGCAAGGCCAAATGCGAGCAGACAAACTCTCAAAGCTAAAAAGTGGACTGTTAGCTCAGCAGAATACATTTGCACTTTTGTTCTGTGAAGAAACCAGAGAGGGTTATTTGGTTATTATTTATTTTATTAATAGTGTTATTATTTATTTTATTAATAGTGTTATTATTTATCTCCTGACTTTTGTGCTGTGAAGAACCCAGAGAGGGTTATTTGATTGTGCTTTCTGGAAAACAATACATTTTTACATTTAGGCACTCCTGCAATCATCACACTTTTTCCTGTTACAAACTGACTCCGGCCCCCCACCAGAGAAGGGAAAAGTTATGTGGCCCTCACAGGAAAAAGTTTGGGGACCTCCGATTTACGCAGTGATATTGACTGAAAATGACAAATATAAAGACAGAAAAAATCTGAGTGGTATCAAGGGGGTAAAAATGTTATGGGTCAGAAAAAATTAAACCCATAAACTTTATACATAAACGTCAAAGGATATAAAGTGTTAATAACAACCTGAAAATGAACAACAATGTGTTAAACAATTTGTTTTGAGTCATTAAAGTGCTTCAGTGAAGAAAGATAGATCTGTTATTTTATTAAACCAAAGCTCTCATTTCAGTTTTACTGTTCTGATTAGGGCCTTGTCCCACTGTTCCTTACTTTGACACAAGTAAACCTAAATGTTTTTGGTGCAAGATATTCAAGTGGGAAGGAGTCACACTGTGGAGAAGAACAGAGGGAAGAGTTTTTTTTTTGTCCGAGGCGGCGCCGGGTGATGGATTCTGGTGAGTGGAAGGAGAGATTTTATCACCACCAGGTACAATGGAGGAGCCAGGGGGTGGCCAACGGAGGCCATGGCCCATATAGATTACTCTTTGGCCACACAACGGGCGAACTAATCCAACCATTTGAGGCAACTATACTTTTAGGCCAAAGGTGGGCGCCAGACCGCTAGGGAGCGCTAAAGCGCTAATCCGCTTATAGCGGACCTAAACAATTTGTTAGCTTTACAGCGGATTGACTAACTTTTATAATTCATAAGCGGATTTGCGCTATTTTTATTTAAAATGCAGTACCGCTAATAACTAATTATCTATCAGTAAAAACGAAAAAACTTATTTACGGGCTCTTAAATCAACCGGACGACTGCTAACAGACCATATCCTGTCAGCGCCGGATGTGGTCCGTGACAAAAAAGCGTCCCCCTCAGTCTCTTGGCTAGAGAGAGCGCAGTTAGCAGCCAGTGTGTTACTCTGCAGCCTTATTGCTTGTTTTCGAAGAGTCAGACGAAGAGTTTTTAACATGGAGGGTGAACTTATGGATGTTTCTCAGCGGCCTACGCGACGCGTCTGGATTTAAAAAAGTAGTTCGCCATTTGCCCTCTTCAAAATGGCGGCTGCGACGGCCACAGAAGCTAAGGACTTTCCAAGAAAACACGGTAAAAACAATTATTTCTTTGCTGAGAAAATATATTTCTTAGCTGACTTAAAGTGTGCTCTAATCCAAAAATTAGTTCCGCTATTTCTAAAGCACTTATTAATTTATTTAGGTCCGCAATTTCAAAAGCGCTTATGCATTAGCAATGCTAGCGGACGCAAATGCTAACACGCTAACCGCCATTTTGAACAGGGCAAATGGCGAACAACTTTTTTAAATCCAGCAGATTTGACCATTTGAACCGGTTAAGCTCAGAAAAACCTTGCTACAAGGTTTTTCTGAGCTTAACCGGTTCAAATGGTCAAATCTGCTGGATTAAAAAAAGTAGTTCGACATTTGCCCTGTTCAAAATGGCGGTTAGCGTGTTAGCATTAGTGTCCGCTAGCATTGCTAATGCATAAGCGCTTTTGAAATTGCGGACCTAAATAAATTAATAAGTGCTCTAGAAATAGCGGAACTAATTTTTGGATTAGCGCTGCCCAGCACTGTTTTAGGCAATATAGTGCTGTATATGCTCGGTATAAAGCATAGTTTCCTCAAATGATAGAGGTGGCTGATTTATATGGGGGAGTGGTGGCGCAGTGGTTAGAGACAGTGGGCCTGTGATCGGAAGATCGCCGGTTCAAGTCCCGGTACCGACATCATCAAAAAATGTTGGTGGAAAAAGGTGAAACACCCACATCTGCCTCCACCCTCATTCACCCCACTCTGGGCCCCTGAGCAAGGCCCTTAACCCCCACCATCTGCTCCATAACAGGTCTCTCTTGAAAATGAGTTCTCGTGGCTCAATGAGACTACCTGTATAAATAAAGGGTAAAGGAAAAATATATATACAGCAAACCCCCTACTTACGACTCCATCGACCTACGAACGTATTATATTTAATAAAAATATGAAATTACTGTATTAAAAAAATATATATATATTTTTTTATTTTTATTTTTTTGTGTTTAAATGTTCTTAATTTCATGTGTACATCACTTTGTTGCAGCTGTGGTTGTTTTAAAGGCTTTATAAATAATAATTATGATAAAAAAGATCATTTCTGATCATTTTTGAGCAATCTTGGGCAGCAGGAAGTAGGTCTTCAGTTTACACGGTCACAAATTAATGTAGAACACCGGACGCCATTTTAGGTTCAGTCACTGGGGTCTCCGGTCACAAATTAATGTAGAACACCGGACGCCATTTTAGGTTAGCTGCCGGGAGCCGGCCGAAGACTGGTGACCAGGATGGCTTCATATGGATTAATTACGAGCTGGAAACGTCTCTGTGAACTTTGTGGATGTCTCAGGCAGCAGCGGATTTATCGCCGATCGTGCCAGGCCGCCGCGCGAACACCTCCGGCCGGCCTGGCTACACCTCCGGCCTGGCTAGCTCCAGAAGCTAACACGGGAGCTAACACGGGAGCCGGCCTTTTGAACACTGGTGACCAGGATCGCATCATATGGATTAATTACTAGCTGGAATCGCTCTGTGAGCTCTGTGGACGTCTCAGGCTGGAGCAGCAGCTGCAGATTGATCGCGCCGCCGCTCCAACACCAGCTCATGGCTTGGCTAGCAGAAGCTAGCCAGCTAGCTAACACAGGTCTGGAGCAGCTGCGGTGGCTCGCCGGCCCCCGCGCTGCTCGGCCCGAAAACAATCAACGCATGGCAACCTAAGATGTCGGCTTTGACCATCTCAAAGTAAGAAAATATATTTTTATTTATTCTGTAAATGTGAATAGCAATGTTTAACATTACAGTACACTACTGTACATGCTTAAATGTGTGCGCGCGCTCCGTTAGCATGATAATTAAAAAAATATATAATAATTCACCCCCTAGCTACGGCAGAATCGAGCTGCGAACCGTTCTTATCTCCCTAACTCGTTCGTAAATCGGGGGTCACCTGTACTGTATATTTATGGCGGTGGCCATCTTGGATCATGACGTGGCAACCCAATTTTCGGTAGTGAACTTTCTTACGCCTAGATGCAGCCACACACCAAAAAAAAAATAATCAGTGCCTCACTTATTTTTCAACTTATCATGCTCACAAGACTGACGAAAGGTATTTCCAAGTCTGCTCTTTGCAACGGGGGACAAAACATCTGAAGAGGGTATCACTGAGATGGTTTGTGCTCAAGAACAAAAAGAAAAAATCATTTCTGTCATCATCCCAATCCATTCATGTGTTCTTCAGTCATCCTCTCATTCATCAGCAAAAGTCACTGAGCCACATTCATGTCTAATCAAAAGATTCAGTCTTTTCTGTTCCCACCACACCAAAAATAGTCCACCATGAAGTGATCTGTGGGCATTGTAAGGAGCACGGAGCCGGCCATCTGTAGCTGTGCCTATGAGGCAGCGTCATCGAGCTTTGATTAGCACCGTGGTGCTCTAATTAACTCCTGCAGCTGAGATACACTGGCTCTTCATAAGGGGACATATGTTTAAAAACATCTGGTGAGAATATATGGTGCGGTTTAAGAAACGAGACGAAAATAATGCAACAGTGAAAAACACGTAATTTTTTTAAACAAAAAGTGGAGGTGAGATGACAAGCTAATCTAGATTTATACAAGATCTTTTGAAGATAGGTCTCTTATATGGGATGTGCGCTGAGACTAATATTTTTATGGTGCCTTTTATACTTTCATGTGCTTTATTGAAGTTTTTTCTATTATAATTAATCTAAAATAAAACCTGCAGATGATCATGCAGCAGTAACTTGCCAACTTCTCTGTTTAACAGGTTGTTAGCACCCACCCCCTCTTCACACTCTGATTTACAGATAAATTCACACAACATAATGGCTCCTTTGGTAATTGGCAAGAGAACAGTCAGACAAGGTATAACTGTAGGTTATTTTAAAGTTTGAACATAAATCATTAAAACGGAAGAATTATCACTGGTTTTCAGAATCTTTGGACAACTGTGGCTGTTTGTGGACGCTGTGGGGCAAGCAGAGGGAAAAGCTATTTGGGATTTAAACCAACACCTGGGACGAATTCTTGACATTTATTTTTCTGTCAACTGACCTTTTTGCGCTGACGTTTTTGACTTACAGTACTCGAGGGAAGGTGCGGCGCTGAGCTGTTAGTGATGGATGCTTTTCACATTGAGAAGACCCTGCTGCCGTGTACGCCGCTCCACTGAAACTGCTTTCTGGGACACTAAATGGAAGTGAGCCATCGTTATTTCAACCTGTGATTTCCCTCAAGTCAAAATGTCTGGTATGAAAAAGCTCCACAGGAAAGGCCATCTTTATACTGGAAAAATGTGCACACAGCAACCAGAGAGGCTCGGTGTGAGATCTGAATATTCATTTCGTGCTTTCAATGCGGCAGCTAGAACCAACAAGAAGCATCGACTGTGATGGAGCAGTTAGGCCAAGTAAATCTGTCTGCATGTTTAAGAACCTCCTCGTTGTAAAACATACACAATCTATGAACACCTGGGGTAAAAACTGAAATGTATTGATCTGAGCACCATTACGGAGTGCACAAATAAAGATGTAGAGATAAAAGATCCAGGCTGGTGACCAAATCAGTAGCTGTTTGACAGTTTAATGCCTTTAAATGTTAACTACAAATACCTGTTATTAATGTGCAGTGATCCAGAGTGACGTGCGAGGTGGGCGCTCTGCTTTCAATCATTGCAGAAAGAGTGCACAGGGAAACCATCTGGTTTGTTTTAGTGCGTTAAACAAGATGGTTATCTTTGGACCATCGTGAGTTGTCGTCGTTAGAAACCACAGCTCAAAATAGAAATGATAATAAAATTAGAAGGTTCTTTATTTGAGGGAAGTAAGAGTTTCAAAACTTAATGGTATGCTATTCTAACCTAAGTGTCTGTGATTATTTAAATGTAATAAGGTCAAGACACTGCCATATACAAATAAACTATCCTATAAATTGAAGGTAAATATGATTTAGGCACGCAGTGCAACTACTTGAAGTCCAAAGTATGGATGTGATTACTGAAGTCAGCTGCAAGAGGAAAATCCCTCCATCTTCTGCCGCGTCCGCCAGTTTCATTCAGCTTCATTTAAGGTGTTTAAATTAATATGAAGTAAGGGAAGTCATAAAAAGATCATTCTGGGGCTAAAAGCTTCTCTAACCTGACCGCATACATTAAGCTTAAAGATAATGTATAAAAGCCTTTTTCTGTCACCTATAATTTTATATTAGGGACGGAAAAAAAAATGAAAGACCACATTTGCAAATATAAACACCATGAAACAACTAAACGGGAAAACAAATTTAATAAAAGGCCTAGCATTACTTAAGGGAATGCAAATCCCTCTGCTGCCTTTAAACTAAAATCATCTGATGATGAAAAAGGGATTGATAACAGGACATTCTGGTCAAACCTTGTAAAGGATGGAAGGAAATTTTAGCTCAGTATTTGTAAAAGTTCCTGAATTATAAACACATTTTATTTTTGCTAATGATGACTAGCCGTCGTCATTTTAAAGTAAACAAGAGAACCGCATACAGCACATTAAAGTCCCAGTGACAAACTATTGTACAGTAATACAGCAACCAATGGCACAGACAAGCAAATACCTTGTATAAACTTTGACCTTGATCTTAATAATAATAATAATAATAATAATAATTAATTCAATTTATAACGCACTTTTCATTACTGAAAATCTCAAAGTGCTACACATATATTGAATGCTACACACATTCATAAACCGGTGGCGGCAGACTACCATGCAAGGTGCTTTCCAGTCCTACCGGGAGCAACTCAGGGTTAAGTGTCTTGCCCAAGGACACAACGACACATAGTGCGGGTCCCGGGAGTCGAACCGCCAACTTTCCGATCGGGAGACGACTGCCATTACCACTACACCACGGCCGCCCCAAAAGCTGGGGCGGCCGTGGTGTAGTGGGATGATTAAAGCTGGGATGATTAAATGACATTGCAAACATGCCATTTAGTGGTGGTACAAACTCATATGAGGTTTTGTTCCAATTTATTGAGCCGATCAGAAGTTATGGGCTGGAAGAGAGAAAGTTTATGTACTGACAGAGACCATGATGTGTCTGTCTTTTGACTGTATCATCAAAAGTAAATAATTTGAAGAAGTACATTTAATGAGTACTTTCTGAATGTTTCATTAAATTTCCTCCAGTGGTTCATCAGTTAATTAGCCAAACAAATAAACAAACAGAAGAAAAACAAAACTAAAGTCATCAGTACACCGAAGAAGCAGGGCTCCAAGACTGGGTGCTCCTCTCAGGAGGAAACAGACTGCGGATCAACTAAGCACCAGTATTTAACTGTAAGGCACACAAAGTGAGTCCACAGAAGCTTATCAGTTTACAAGAGGTCACAGAGGATAAGTCAATTTTCTAACTTCCCTCTCAATCAAGACGACACAGCCCGGGGACAAACAGAGAGCAGGGATTTCATCTACCTGCCTTTGTTATCATCAACCGGAGACTAAAGGCTACAGAAATCAAACAACAACAACAACATGTGATGAGTAAAACAAACAACATCAAAGAGCTGCTGGAATCAGTGCAGAACTACTGAACACATCCTGACTGAAGGACCAAAGGAGGCCTGGGAGAACGTCACACTTCTGGTGCTCTCAGACCGCAAGGGAACACTTCAAAGTCCTTGTAAACATTTGAAAAAGGCCTGTGATTGGTTTGTGTGTGTTTTCACCCTGCCAGTGCTGAGGCTGTTCATATTTAATAAAACTCAATTTATCAGGTCTTGTTCAGCTCCTGGTTCACAGAAAACCTTTTGTGAACTCAACAGGACGTCTGAAGCGACATAAAGCAGCGTTTGCTTCCTACATAAACATACAATGATTGACTGAGCAAGCTGTACGCTCCTCCAGCACTGAAGTACAAACTCCTTATGATCACCGCTGCCTGGTTTGATGTGTTTTGCAGTACAAAGAGTCCTGGTTCTTCTACGACTAAACATTTTTGAAAAATACTCTTAATTACAATTTTCTTTTTTTTAACCTCAATATTGCGATTTAAAGGTGCTATGTGTAACTTTCTGTAGAGTGCAGAACTTAGAAAAATTTTCAACAGGCAAAGCATTCTGATCCCTCCCCCTCAGAGCCATATATGGCTCTGAGGGGGAGGCTCTGCTGAAATTCAAATTCAAGCTCTGTTTTTATTGGCTGATTCAAATTCAAGCTCTGTTTTTATTGGCTGGTTACAAACTCTGTTTTTATTGGCTGGTTAATGGCGGGTCACTCTGTGTTTTTAGTGTTTTTATAAATGCTGATAGAGAAGCAAGGGGACTATAGTTTTTTTCAGAGATTACTTTGTCTAACACCAGTCTGTCAGTAGATAGTGACAGAGTGAAGAAATATGTTAAAAAATATATTGTTAGAAAAGTTAGACTGCACTACAAAGTTACATAGTGCAGCTTTAATATGTGATTATTTTTCAAAGTCTTCTTCGCATGTATTTTCAACGAACACAAGCAATAAATCTGTTTCAGTTGCAACAAACTCCATTGTTTTCAACAGCAACTCTGTTTCTACATTTGTTGTGTAGCTCCAGGACAGCAACTTGGCTAATATGTGTGCACGAGGGCATTCTGTACCGCTTATCCACTGTGTTTACCAGAGCTGTAAACCCAGGCTTGGTCACTAATATTAATGGGCATCATGTCTTTCACCATGAACTCAGTTATTGTTCCGAGTTATTTCCACATGCAGTTTTGAATTATGTTCATACGGAGTAGTTCTTGGTGCAGCGTCACCACAGGCGAGTGGGGGAACAGGTTGGTTCGAACAGGTTGGCTCGACTGCACAGTGAAGTGTGAATGCAAACGCACCAGCTCAAATGTAAACAAAATGTTATGAATATTGGTCCCCAACCGAAGCGAGTCCACCGGACTATCAGCATCTTGACTAATGATGAATTCCACGGTGAATATTCTCCTTGTGTCAGAGTTAAACGTTACTTTAACTAAATAAAACCAAGACAAAGGGAAGGGAGGTGTGTACTGATCGATCAGAGAAGCACACACACGTCTGTGAGTGCAGCAGTTTCCCACCAGATAAAAACTCTTTGTTTAGTTTAGATTCCATGACTCATCATTATCTTTGTGAGCTCTTCACGAGTTGGGGAGTATATAGAGGTCCTAAAACCACAAGTATTTTTCTTAGATTATTTTCCTGCAACATTTGACGGTTTATTTTTTGACCTAAAAACAAACAGTGCATGAATCGTTCAGGTTGTGTTCAGTGTAGCTGTGAACAGTCAACTGTGTGTTAGAGCCAAAGCAGGTGAAGCACCACACATTTCCTCTGATCACAAAACACAAAGGCAAAAGCTAGAGACTTTTCAACACTACTACAACATTTTTTTACAAACACAGACAGCCATGGACACAGGAAAACAAGAGTATTGCATACGCCACATTATACGCCCGTCAACAAACTGGACCAGAACCGGCAGGGTAGGTCTGCTGGACTGGAACCGAGCCGCTGTTTCTGCAGAGCTGGTGAGTAATATTTTTGCAGTACATATACATATGTTGTTAAAATGATGTAGGTTTAAGAGTTTAGAACATTGTGGGCTTCGTCGCTGCAGGGTAGGTCTGCAGAAACAGAACCGAGCTTCTGCTGTTCTGCAGAGCTGAGGAGTAAAAGTTAGTACCATAGCTACATGTACAAATGTTGTTAAAATTATGTAGGTTTAAGTTTAAAACATTGCAAGAGTGTGGGAAGGGTTTAAAGTCTTAAAATATATATAAATACCGTATTTTCCAGTCTATAAGTCGCACCTTTTTGCCTAATTTGCATGCCCTGCGACTAATAGAGAGATGAGACTTGTTTATGGATTTTCCCCCATATTTTTAGACCAATTTTTGGCTCAGATATGACCGTTTTTCATTTTGGCAAAAAATGGTGCAGTACAGGGTGGTTTCGGGATGGGCGCCGGGAGCTTGGGATTCTGGGGGCGTGTCGTCCCCGGGCTTGGGCCTGGTGGGGATCGGGGGTCTTGGGCTCTGGTGGGCGGGTCGCCGGGCTATGGGCTGGCTCGCGCTCTGGTGCCCGGCTCTGGCAGGGGGACCTCGGCTCGCTGGTGGGTTGGGGGTTCATGTGCTGGGGGGTTGGGTGTCTGGGAGCGTGACTAGTGGCCAAAGGGAGGGGGCGGGTTAACCCAGCCCGGGTGTCTAATGTGTTATGTGTTCTGAAAGTTGTTAGTATGAAGGGTGGGTGTAGTATTTCTTCTGGGGTGGGGACTAAGTGGATGTCCTTGATGATGGTCTGGGACTATGCTTGGCCGGCGTGCGGGCCCTGGTTGGGGCCTGCTCGCAGTGCTTCCTGTATCTGTCGGCAGTTAGGCGGGCGCTCTTGGCCTTGTCGTCCATGTGGGATTTTGTGTCTTCTTGGGCGGTGGGCTGACTGCGGTTCGTAGGGGTCGTGGCGGCCCTGGTGGGTGTGGGCTGTTGGTTCTGCTGTTGGCGGCCCTCTGGGCCGTGCCCCTCATGGTCTTGACTTAATGGTCTGGCGGTCGGAGAGGTGTTTTTCTTTTGCCTCGCTTCTTGGGTGGACCTTGGCAAACTGGGAGGGGGGGGTGTACGTAGGGTCAGCGGGGGAGCTGACTCGCTGCGGGAACATTGTTCCTGCAGATATTTTCTCCCCATCCCTCACCACGCACCTCCGCCCTCTTCATCTCAACTTAATACATGTAGGGATTTTGAGACTCGGGTGTGCTGCAACGGTTTTACATCTCTGTTGTTCAGAACCACCTGGGACTCAATTTTATTATACACTTTAGACATTCACTCATAAACATCCTCATAAAAGTCACATATAGGGAATGGAATGAGCACTATGGTTATGGGGGGCGGGATGACATCACTCTCGCCCCCTGTGCCTATGCTCACTCACAATTATGCATTTAGACAATTAGGGCCTGGGTTAGAGTTGGAGTGGAGGGGAAACTGGTATAATGCCAGCCTTTGCTCCTTCTCTTTCCTTTTTAAGTACACTTTACAACAACACTCACCAACAGCACATTTGGGGACGGGGGTGTGTGTGTCGGGGTCTAGATTTGTTAATTTCAATTTTATTTATTTATGTATTTATTTATATATATATTATTTATTTATTTTTCTCTTACCCCCCTGGTTGCCTGGCGGTCATTCTGGGGGTGGGCCGTCAGGGGTTGTCCTGGTATGTGGGGGGGTTCGGGGCCTGGGGGTTTGCCGTGGGCGGGGCTGGCATTCCGCTCTCCCTGGGGCTGCTTGGGCTTGGGTGTCCTGTCCTGTCAGCAGAGAGAGAGGGTTGGGCCGATTCTTGGATGTCGGCTACTCTCCACATCAGAATGAATAGGCCTACCTCCTGGGTTTGGGTACGGGCTCCCCCACGTAGGGGGCAGGTACATGTCTGGACCTAGGGGGTATAGAGTGTGTATCGGGATTATGAATGGAACGTGTTGTTATTGTTTGTCTTTGTGTCAGTGAGGATGAGGGTGGGTTTGAGTGAGTGTGTCTGTGTATGAATGTCTATGCCTCTTTTCCACCGCTCGGCTCGGCTCGGGTTGGATCGGCTCAGGTCAGCTCAGTTCGGGTCGGGTCACATCTATGTTCTGTTTCCACAGCTTTTTTGTACCCCTTCTGTGGGCGGGGTCCAGAATCCTACTCGTCCAGAAACTGTTTTTTTTTTTAAACAACACAGTGTGATCACAACATGTTCATATACTAAATGTATCCTGTTGGAGTTATTTGAAATAAAATTCAATGTTTTATAGACATAAATGTGTCAAGCTACGTCCATTAATTTTCTCCCTTGTACTTTGTATCACATATTATCAATTCTATCAAAAACCACATAGCTGATATTTTTCAAAAAAATCTAGTGTGATCACAACATGTTCATATACGAAATGTATCCTGTTGGAGTTATTTGAAATAAAATTCAATGTTTTATAGACATAAATGTGTCAAGCTACCACCATTAATTTTCTCCCTTGTACTTTGTATCACATATTATCAATTCTATCAAAAACCACATAGCTGATATTTTTCAAAAAAATCTAGTGTGATCACAACATGTTCATATACGAAATGTATCCTGTTGGAGTTATTTGAAATAAAATTCGAATTTTTATAATTTATTTTCGTTGTGCAAGCACAGGTTTTGGAAAAAGTCAAAGCGAAACTACTTTAAATGCAGCATATTTGACCACTACGTGACAATATTAAAGCGTGGTTAAGCTCAGGAGCCCTCGTACTATAAAGTCAGCTATGAAATATATTTTATACCTGTTCATTGAGCTACATTTAAAGACATAAAGCCGCCCGCGCGCCGCGTGTTGCTCGTGGCGAACCTATTTTTTGAAATCCTGCAGTTTTGAGCAGTACGTGATTTTATTAAGGACACGTTCAGCTGAAGACCCATCTTTGCTATAAATTTAAAAAATAATAATTGTTTTTACCGTGTTTATCATGTAAAGTCCTGCAGTGATCGCGTCCCTTGCTTCCGTGAAAACTGCTCGAGTCTCCTCCTTCCTCCTTCCGGAGCGGGTCAGCTCGCCTCAGTACACCTCTGAAACCAGCCCGAAAATCTCAAGAAATCTCGCGCGGCTCAGCACGGAATATCCGGTGGAAAAGGATGAAAGGGGGTCTCTGCGACGCACATATGACGTAACATCCGACCCGAGCCGACCGGTGGAAAAGGGGCATAATTGTCAGGCTGGGATTTGGACTGCCCCTTCTCTGTTACATCTAAGGCTACTTGATGTCACGCTCCTACCACGTGGCCCCCGGGTGGGTGTCCCTTTGCCTGCGGGAGGGCTGGGGGCCCTTACTGTCATTTTTGGGGGTTGGGCGCTTGGGCGTGTGTCGACTCGGCCTGGTGGCTGCCTGATGGGGCTCGGGTCCTCTGGTCCTATCGGGTCTGGGCCTGAGGGGTGGGCGTCCCCTGGCCTCGGTGCCCGGGCCTGGGGCTACGTCAGTGCAACGGGCTCCGGCGGGGGCCTGTGGGCTTGTCGCTGTTGGCCCCCCGGGGGTCATTGTATGTGGCCGCTGGTGGAGCTCGTCCGGTTCTTCCCCTTGGTCGGATCTGGGGAGTGGGCGAGTGGCTCGTCCTGTTCGGGTGGCCCTGGGGACTCTGGGCTCGGGGTCCTTCTTGGGGTCTTGGCTTTGATCGCCCCTTCGTCTGCCTCTGGCTTTGGAGGGACGGATCTCTGATGCTTCACAGTCGCTGCTGAGTGTTCTATTGGAGGAACCTTATTCACTTATGCATGCTCACAACCACACACAAATGGATGCAGGGATGTATATGTAGATATCATATGCAGATATGTAGATGGATGTGTGATATGAATGCATATGTATGTATACTGTATATATATTTGTAGGTATGGGTATGTTTATTTATATAAATCTGACTGCAAGGTCATGAATATTATTAGTCTTTATGCATGTATGTTTCGTTGCTGTGTTCTGTCATGTGCTTTGCAGGATTGCGGACGGAGGTTGGGTGTGTTTGCCTTGTGCTCTTTTTGTGGATAATTATTGTTTTGTTGTCTTACTTTCTATCTTTTCTTTCTCTCTATTAAAATAAAAAAATAAATACATATTGGTGTGAGAGGATGGCTATAAGGTGAGAAGGGAGGCCATCTATAAATGGAAGAAAAAAAAGAAAAAAAATGAATGAATAACTTGAGGGAAAGATGACTATGTGTGACTCCAGTGACATGAAGAAATGTGTAAACACACTTACTCAGGGGTTCGATCCCTGAACCCCTGATATTCTCGCACTCAAGTTGCTTGACTTCACTCCGGTTCTGGCCTCTCTACACTGGCTCCCAGTTCATTTTAGGTCACATTTTAAAGTTTTATTATTAACTTTTAAAGCATTACATGGTGAGGCTCCTAAATATTTATTGGACCTTTTGAAGCCTCTTTGTCCATCCAGAACTCTGAGGTCTTCCAATAAGCTACTGCTGACAGTTCCGAGAACTCATTTTAGAACTCGTGGCGATAGAGCATTTGAAGTGGTGGCTCCGAGGCTCTGGAACGCTCTCCCTATAACAATACGCTGCTCCGAGTCAACAGCTGCATTTAAAAACAGTCTTAAGACTCATCTCTTCAGACAGGCGTTTGGTTAACTTTGTACATTGTTTTTAGAGCTAGTTATGTTTTACCTTTTTGTATAGTATCTCTGTGATTTTTGTATAGTATCTCTATGATTTTATGATTTTATTTCTGTGATTTTATAATTTTATGATTTTATTTTTCCTCCTGTGAAGCACTTTGTGACTCTCATGTCTGGGAAATGTGCTATATAAATAAAAATTACTTACTTACTTACTTACTTACTTGACTTAACCATTGCACCAAATAACTTCCAAATCGAGACTGACAAAAAGGTGATGATAGTCAGCTAATTGGACTTTGCATATAGCATGACAGTAAAGTTATAACCCTTCCATGTAACTTCAAAGGATAAGAACCATTACCTTCAATTAAAAATGTATGTATTGATCAGCCTCATGCTGTTTTCAGTACACACAGAATTTGCGGGAGTATTGCAACACAATGTGTTCATGAAATATTCATGTTGTCTAAAATAGTGTGATCTTGCTGATACGTGTAAGTGAACTTGCAGGAACTCTTGAAATATTCATGCAATTAAACACCACACGCAGAGTTCAGGGTTGAGACAAGGTTTAGCCTCAAATGTGTCAGCCGTAATAAAAGAACTACTGGGAAGGAACAACACACAATGCATTTAAAGCAGTTTTGTGAGTACATTGTTTATTTTAATAAAACTACAGTATTTTCTGGTGTATAGGTCGCACCTGTGTATAGGTCGCATTGTCCAATTATCACCAATAGATTGGAAAAATCCCTAGATAGGTCGCACTGGTGTATAGGTCGCACCTACGTTTAGCTCTGCTGCAAATGTCTGCCACAGGAGCGCACAGCAAGGCTTTTAAGAAGATTAACACTTAAAAACAATTATTTGTTTGATAAAAATTATAGCAAATATATGTCTGAGCTGAACTTTTCCTTAATAAATGAACGTAATTGTGAAATGAGCTGGATTTAAAAATTTGTTTCACCGAAAGTGATAACAAGCCATATATAGGTCGCACCTGAGTATAGGTCGCAGCCCATGAAAAAACCATAAAAAGGTGCGACCTATACACCGGAAAATACGGTAAGTGCTTTGTCATTGCCATGCACTTACAGGACCGGCAATTGCCCATTTTCAGTGTAAATGGGACCATTCTGTTAGCCAAGAGATTCTCCCTATAGGTGTAATTAGATGTGCATCTGCCAAGGTAACCCCTGTAGAGAATCTGCCATGGGTAACACTTCTTCTCAGTGGTTGCTTGAAGAAATATAATGGGTGTAATGTTCATGCCCAGTGTAGTTAGCTAATTAACGCTAGGGGCATTGGCTATCAGATCCTAAAAATATTATAGCAGATGCTCAGTGAGCTACAAAATGCTATAAGTTAAATTGTAGTATTGGTTTATTATAGTATTATAGTATTAACTTTTTGTCCTGATTAATGATTGTTTAGTGAATGAAGTTTAGTATTTTCTCCTTTCTTCACCCAGTATTTACACAAAGACAGCTTTTACAGAGAGTTTCATTGTAGGGCCCTCTCAAACTGCTAAGATGACTGCAATCAGTTCCTTGCTGTGATTACCAATTCACTGTAACAACACAGTAAATCTGCAAATAAAAATTCACTGCGTGTGATAAAAGAGTTTGTTTTATCAAAATAAAATAGTGTGGTCTTGTGTATGCTAAACATGTAGAAGATGGAAAAAAATCAGTCTAAAATCTAAAGTTTAGACAATCTGCATTGTTGACAACCAGTGACACAAAAAAGAAAATTCTACTAAACTACATTTTCTGTGAAACATCTGTGTAAATGTTGACTTCTGAATGGCTTTTCTGAAATGTACTGAAGAAGCTGAATTGGAGTTGTTAAAGCTCAAAAAAGTAGAACACTCGGAGCAACAAAAAGCAAAATCTAAAAAAAGTTAAGTCCGGTCGTCAGGACGGATTCAAATAAATAAAAATAAAAACTGGTTGAAATGTTTCGTCTTTAACCCAAAAGACATCTGAAAGATATGTTGTCAACCAGTTGATCAACCACTGGTTGAACCACCATGAAAAGTTACAGCTCCTCAGACAGACAGTCTTTTGGATTAAAGACTAAATGTTTCGACCAGTTTTTTTTGTTCTTGTTTTGTTTGTTTTTATTTTATTTATTCATTTATTTATTTATTTATTTTTAATCCGTTCGGACGATGTATAAAATCTAAATGTAGGAAATGGCCAGATAACA
This sequence comes from Garcialebias charrua, assembly GCA_038048925.1. Taxonomy (NCBI): domain Eukaryota; kingdom Metazoa; phylum Chordata; class Actinopteri; order Cyprinodontiformes; family Rivulidae; genus Garcialebias; species Garcialebias charrua. The sequence goes on along the minus strand of JBBPBX010012027.1, from coordinate 4,870 downwards.
GTATAAAATGCTAATTAATGGCTAAAAATAACAATTTGATAGCCAAAAAAAGACTAACTAGAATCTAAAATACCAAAAGGCTAACAGTAGCAACTGGCTAGTTATAAATTAAAATAGCAAAGCAGGAGCTAAAAGCTAAATGTAGCAAAAGACAAAGGCAGTAGAAAATATTTATTAAAAAAGAAATCAATAGAACATTAATAATAATAATAATAATAATGAATTCAATTTATAACGCGCTTTTCATTAGTGAAAATCTCAAAGCGCTACACACATTGAATGCTACACACATTCATACACCGGTAGCGGCAGACTACCATGCAAGGTGCTTTCCAGTCCTACCGGGAGCAACTCGGGGTTAAGTGTCTTGCCCAAGGACACAACAACACATGGTGTGGGGAACCGGGATTCGAACCGCCAACCTTCCGATCGGGGGACGACGGCCATTACCACTACGCCACGGCCGCCCACATTAGCTAAAAGTAGTAAAATGGTAGCTAATAACTAGAAGTAATTAAATAAGCTAAAAGTAGCTTGTAAATAATAAATAGAGCACATGTCCAGAATCTGTTTTTTTTAACTGTTTTCGAACGATTTGAAGAAGTCAAAGTATAGTTCAATGAGGACAAACAAAAAACAGTTTTGAAATGTGTTAAAATGTGACAAAACAAAAGTCAGCACCTATCTGAAGGAGTTGAAGTTCTCATATGAGAGTACAGAAAAAAAAACAATAATAGTAATAATAACAATGTGAATACTACTTTAGTATTTACACAAATAATTGTATATGGTACAAAAAGGATTTCCTCTTATATCTTGAGTGTTCGGCACATTTTAAGCCGTAGAAATACAGGGTGTTTGTTATGAGACGTGACCAAAGCAGTGCGTCTCTCTGCTGCTGTCTCCTGCTGTGATGCTCCAGCAAGGAAACCCTTTGTTTGGTGATTATATGATTACAACTGATCGTCAACAGAACCATCCTGATGTTACACATAGCAGTGAAAAGAAATATATGCAAGCTACAAAAGTCCCAGCTTTGACATGTTTACAGGCATCATCATAAGAAACTAAACAAACGAAAGGAATGTATTGCCACAATGGCTACACATAAAACCAGAGAATGCCCATTTTTCACAAACATGTTGCTGTGTTGTTAGTCTCAAATGAATTCTGAATGCAACAGTAAGCAAAACTGATAATCACTAACCGTTGGGTGGGTGCAACCAACAAGCAATCTGCGTGCAATCAGCATGAAATGGCTCATTTCCAATAACACAATGAAAACACAGAAATGTTCAACTCATAATTTGCTTTCCTTCTTTATTTCTCCCCTTTTTCCCCCAGTCATTATTTTCCACTCACCTCATCCTTTTCAGGGTCACGGGGGAGCTGCAGCTTATTCTGGCTGTTATTGGACTGTTGAAGGAAAAGAGGAGTATCTGGAGAAAACCTGCACGTAGGCTTGGAGAGAATGTGAAACTGCACAGAAAAGTCCCAACTGAGAGTCAAACCCTGTGAAGTAAAACCACCCCCTTACTGTGTCACTTGTGTCTAATTTAAAACACACGTTTCTCTCATCAAATATTGATGCGTGACTGTTCAGCGATCTGTAGACATATAGGAGAATTTTGAACTGGATTCGAAGATGAACCGGTAGCCAGTGCAGGGAGGCCAAGACTGGTGTAATATGCTCTCTTTTGCATGTACTGGTTAAAAATTGGTCTGCTGCGTTCTGAACCAGTTGTAGTCGTGCAATGGTGGTCTGACTGATACCAAACAGAAGTGAATTGCAGTAATCAAGCCTAGATGTAATGAATAAGTGTATTACTGTCTCCAGGTTATTTTTGGACAATATGGCTTCAGCTTAGACAGTCGCCTCAGCTGGAAAAAACAGGGTTTAACAATCATGTTTACTGTACATGAGTGTTGAGTTTCATGGAAGGATCTGTTATCCAGGGACGTGCAGAGGGGGGGGCTATGGGGGCTTGAGCACCTGCCCCTTTTGCTCCTTGCCCCCAAGTGCCCTTTTGGGCAAAAAAAAAAAAAAATTTTTTTTTTTTTTTTTTTTTAATTTCCTATTCCTAAGCCCTCCTCTGACACATAATAACATACTAAAATTATTTATTTTATTTTATTATTATTAATTTTGTATTTTGCAAGAAAAACAACATAATAAGCCCTCCGGTCACGTACCAACACTACATTCCCCACAATGCAACAGTGGTAGTAGGGGTGGGGCCAATTCGATCCGGAGTCGTGTCTCATGAACCCAGAGTAATAAGACCTGCCTCACATTCACATTAGGGTCAGTGGGGGAGCTGGTCCCCTTGGGGGCATTGCCGTTCGGGGGGCATGGCCCCACCCCTACTACTACTATTCAGCAAATCCCTTTCAGTTTGCAGCCAGCTACAGCGTGTGGACTGAGTGAGTAGCACTTTAGCTAACAGCTAGCCAACTTTTCATCGTAACATGTCCGCTGTGTGGAAGTATTTTACACTAAACACCACAAGACAGCAATGTGCAATGTCTGCATAGCCATAGCGCCACATTAAACTGCGGTCAAGTTGGTTTTATGTTGGACATTCGAGCTCCGGGGCTTCAGCGGGATGCCACTCTCGCTGAACCGAAACAGGGAGACCGACCGCGGCCAGCTGCGGCCAGTCCGACCCGCTGTCTGACGTCTCGTAGGACGGACAGGCGGAGAGCGGCTGACCAAAAAAAAATCTTATATCACCCCCTTAAAATAAACATTGAACCAGTCCGTCCCTTGGCTTGTAGCAAATTTGTTTTTTTGGCCCTCCATGTATTTGACTTTGACACCCCTGGCTTATGCAATAGGGAGCACATCGCCCATCCAAAACCTATCATCTCTCCATAATGGATATATGTCCGATTTTCTAACTTCCTTTGCTGCATAATGTACATTGCATTAATTCTAGCATTAGGTAAATGTATCTTGAAGGAAAATAGCACTTAAATAAAAGTCCAACAAGAATATTCATTTAGAATTAAAAATAACTCACCCTGAACTACCATAATAGATAAATGTAATAACCAATCAAGTTGCTCCTGTCCAATAAACGCGTACAAATGAAGGGGAAAAACCTATCCAGACTTTAAGTAAGTTTAGGGTCTGGTTCGCAGAGTATGGAGTTAAATTTGTTTCATAATTAGTCAACGAAAAAAAAACTAACCTCAGTTATGTAAAATAAAATTGTAATCAAAACTTTTGGAATTGTAATGATTTCATTTTTTTAAAGCAAAAACTTTTGTTTAAAAAACATTTTTTTAAATATAGCTAATTTTTCTCTCGTGAACTTAAAAAGTTATTTGCAAAACATAATCTTTTATTTGCACACACCAGAAATCTTTTGTTGCGATTTTAGGCTCTGCCCACGACGTCATGTGAGAATCGCAAGCAAAACTTTGAATGACAAACAAAACTTAGAATAGCAAAGATTTCTGGCATGCGCAAATAAGTTTGTTTTGCAAATAATTAGCAACATAATTGCAAAAAATGTCAATGACCTCACTGAGGTCATTGACATTTTTCGAGACATGACCAACAGAAAACTGCTGCTGCACAGTTGTTTTAAGAAGGGGCAGATATGACAAGATTTTTTTCTTCTTCTACTACCTTTCATTTTATATCTTGTTTTTTTCTTTCATGTGTTTGTAAATTGTCTATGTGTTTTAAATCTGAAATGAATAAATAAAATAAAATGAATAAAAATAAATAAATAAGAAGAGAACAAAAATGGCAAAAATGCTTAAAAGTTGGAAGTTTGTTTTTAAACAGTTCACCATGATGGAAAAGAAGATTTTGGATCTTAGATTCAGTTTGGGGGAAAAAAGAAAGGCAAGAGACCGAAATAAATAAGAGACATTGTCCTCCACTCAACACAGAGAAGATGAGACAATGAGGAAAAAAGAGAAACTGACAAGAAAAAAAGAAGAGGAAAGATTGAAGAAAATGTATATAGGTACTTACAAATACACTAAGACACAAACAGAGATATAGGTCTAAATTTTGGTGGTCAGTTAGTCTCAGTAGGCTTTTCTCATGGTGATATGCATTAACAATTCAATTTTTGCTTTTGTTTAGTTATCTTCTGCAGTTCCACATTAAAGTTTGATGCAGCTCTGCTTTTCTGAATGGACCATCTTCATCTCCACTGCAAGTGTAGCAAACCAGGCAGCTCTTTCTTTCATAGATTACAGTACACTAAAAAGTTGCATTGTGCCCTTGTTTATATTTTTTATAGTGTAATTCTGTAAAGACAAAATATATCTGGTGGTGTAGCTCTGATTTACATATCTTGCTAAATCGCAGGTTTGAATATTGCAATACTTTCCTATAACAAAGTAGACCTGCAGAAAGAAATTACTAATAAAATATTTTACATATGGATAGTTGTATGTTCTATGTAGAGGTTTTCCTAAGCTTTGATAGTATATCTCACAATTTTGTAATTTATCATTGTTTATTAAACTGAAAGCTATGTGACTTTGTTAAAATTCTGTCCTAAAATGCGGTTGGATGTGCCCCCTTTTTTTTTTGAGCACCTGCCCCTTTAGTGGGCTCTGCACGTCCCTGCCGGGCATGTCCCACCGGGAGGAGACCCAGAGGAAGACCCAGGACGCGCTGGAGGGACTATGTTTCTCGGCTGGCCTGGGAACGCCTTGGGATTCCCCCAGAGGAGCTGCTCCAAGTGGCTGGGGAGAGGGAAGTCTGGGCCTCCCTACTTAGGCTGCTACCCCCGCGACCCGACCCCGGATAAGCGGAAGAAAATGGATGGATGGATGGATGGATATATATATATATATATATATATATATATATATATATATATATATATATATATATATA
>JBBPBX010012026.1:36820-50164 GCA_038048925.1 Garcialebias charrua | reverse complement strand
TGAGATGAAGAATTATTGATAAGAATTGGTATTTTCAGCAGACAGCAGAAAGTCTGACTGACGCCTTCATGGCGTTGATGTCCAATCACTCAGTCTTTACGAGAAAAATCAACATTGAGGTTTTGTTACTTCGTTCCCCGGTCACGACCCCCTGACCTCGCATTATTCATGAGCCCACAAAAGCTTCAGACGTCCCTCAATATGGCCGCCGACGCCCCGTCCTGCCGCCATTGTCTGGATGTCATCTGGCAAACAAAACGCCGTCTCATGAAGAGCCGGAACAGCATCGTCCTTTCACGCTGTCAAACCCTCCAACAAACGCCTTTCTAAAACTCGCCCCGCTTCTTTTTAAAAAAAAATTACTGGGGGCAGAGAACTTCTCACCCCGGATCAAAGAGAGCATCGCAGCAAACAAGGCCGTGATCCTCGTCCTGACACCCATCCTGTGTGTGTTTGGTCGTGAAAAGTCCCTTTGTGGCGGCGTTCGTGCGCCTAATTAGTGTCTACGACGACGTCAGCCGTCCTCTGGTCCGCTGGTGTGTCTGCAGCGAGCAGCTCCACCGTGACACCTCTGAGGGACATGTCGAGTCCACGTGGGACACCAGAGACGCTCATCAGCGTTCCCGCCTGTCTGGTTGCGGTCTGTGTCACCCGTCAGCTCAGCGTCTCAGGTTGATTTATGGTGGGAGGCCCCCGCGGCTCCAGGGTTGGGTGGCTCTGCCGTCCAGGAGGTTCAGGTTCACCCGGGGCTGTGTGCACCCTGACCAGAGCGTCCTGACCAGTTCTGGTGCCGTTTCTGCTCCGGGTGGGGGGTTCCCTGAAGATACCTCAAGGTGTTTCTTTAGATTCTCCAATTACCAGATAACTCAGGTTTTTCTCTTGTTTCATGTCTTAAGGGAAGTTTTTTTTACCATCTTAAATAGAACTGTTTTTTTTTTTTTTTTTAAAGAAGGAGATACATTTTTTTATATACAGGTTGTCCCCGACTTACGAGCGAGTTCCGTTCCTACGAATCGCTCATAAGACGAAAATTCGTATGTCGGAACCCGAAACACGTGTCGCTCGTAAGTCCGGATTTTTGGTCGTAAGTCGGAAAATGTATGCTAGCGCTGCGCCGAACACCCGTTTTTCAACACAAACGTACATACTAGTTCATAAACATGCACAGAACTTTGTTTACAAACGGTTAGCTAACACACTTTCATCTAAAAACACATACCAGTGCTATATTTTCTGTATGTTCTGTACAACTTTACTGTCCGTTAGTCCGCTCGTAAGTCCGGAACGTCGTATGTCGATGACGTCGTAAGTCGGGGACCACCTGTATATGTTTCCCTTTCTCAGCAGGCTGAATTTATTCTTATTGTTCAGAGGTTTTAAGCTCCACTTCTGAATCCAACAATGTTCGGTCCGGTCATCTGGACGGTTTCTTTTTTGTGCTGAGACGTTTCACCCTCCATCTGTAAGACTTCATCAGTCTGAGGAAGCACCAAACAAAACTGATTCTCCCCCATTAATTTACTCAAAGTGGGAAAAAACCCTGTTGTTGCTAAGATGGTCACTGGGGCACGCCCTCTCCTCTGGTGCCCGCCCTCTCCCTCATCGATAGTTTCCACTTTGTAGTAGGGGTGGGCGATGTATCGAATATACTCGATGTATCGCGAGTTTTTCAATGTACGATGGTTAAAATGGCTATATCGTTTATATCGAGAATCCTCCTGCTGTCTGTTTTCTCCCACTCGCCCCCCTCCTTCTCCTTCACTGAACACAGACCCAGCCCCTCCTTCCTGCCTGCAGGAGGGCGGAGCCTTTCAGCACAAGTAAACACGGCAGATATGAAGAGAGCCGCTAGCTGCTGAGGGGGAAAAACAATGTTCTTTCTGAGCTAGTTTGGATTTAAATTGTCAGATGAGGGCAGAAAAAATATTTTTGTAGACGATGCTGAAAATAATCCCGACGAAAGGTCGGAACTACGAATCTTTTTCACCATTTAAACAGCGGAGTGGAGCATGAACCGTGAAACGGCAGAACCGAGTGTTTTTACAGCCTGCTGCTTCCTTAAAACAAACCACGGGTCTGAGCTCATTTAGCCGTGCGTGCACCGCAGAGCTTTATGAGAGGAGCAGAGAGAGGTGGAGACATTAATAAATCAGCAGTTTATCATATCGCTAAAGATACGGTCCTTAGCGGCTAACAAGATGGCTAACGCTTTAGCCGTCTTCTTCCACAGCTGAGACTGACCGTGTCTTTAGCGATATGATAAACTGCTGATTTAATAATGTCTCCGCCTCTCGGTTCACGTTTCTGAGTGGAGGCTCACATTTACTGCAGTTCACAAACACACTGACTAAAGTGAAAGCACCTTTCTATCTTATCAAGACACTCAAAGCTCTTTAAAACACAATCTGTGTCCTCATTTACCCATTCATACAGCACTCTACTAGAACTGTACAAAGAATAATCAGTACTTTATCACATTCATACACTGATGGGACACACATCAGAGGCAATGAGGGGTTCAGTGTTGCCCACTGCCCAGGAACACTTCAGCATGTGACTGCTGGTGGAATTGAACTCCCAGACTGCTCTAGCCTCTCAGCCACAGCTGCCCTCAGCTGAAGAGGATTATTATTTAATAGGTGTAAATAAATGTCTAAAAAATAAAGTAATGTATGTAAATAGTTCATTTTTTAGACATTTATTTTGTAGAGTTACAGCTGTTTGTTAATAAATGTTGCTGTGTGACAACTGGGACAAAGCTTTGACTCAGAAATATATTTTTGTTATTCTTTTATGGAAAGAAAATTATATCGAGATATATATCGTATATCGCGATATATCACAACAATATCGAGATATGAATTTTTGTCCATATCGCCCAGCCCTACTTTGTAGTAGGCTGTTGGGAGAGAATCAGTTTTGTTTGTTGTTTCCTCAGACTGGTGAAGCTTTCTGGATGGAGGGCGAAATGTCTCAGCACAAAAAAGAAACCGTACAGATGACCGGACTTAACATTGTTGGATTTTATATCTGGATTATTGAGCATGAACTTTGGTCTCCACTTCTGAACTTTACTTTTAATCTAAGATCATCGTATCGCCTGTCGCAATAAACAATAAATCAGTTAATCTCATGATAAATTAAAATTATTCATTTTATTATTTCATTTTCATTTATCGGCTTCATTGTTTCTTCATCTCTCTCTTTCTACTGAAGACACTGATGACAAAATGCTCAACTCCAGTGTTCTTCACTGACCACTTCCTTTCTCCTTTCTATTTAAAATCAATTTTAATCGTCCAAAATCGCGTTTTTGGATTGTTAAAAACAGCTAAGCTACGAGCTAAGCTAACAAGCTGACCTTGGGACAAAACCTCCGTCTTGTCGAAGCTCCAAAATTCACGGTTGAAACTCGTGCCTTTGTGTAAAAAGTTGTTTTTCTCTGAAAAAAGTAGCTGAGAACTTGTTTACTGATTTTTTTATTAAAAGCTTTGTGTGAAAAATGCTAAAGAGCTCAAACTACAACGAGCGTCCGCATTTTCAGAACCAGAAAACAGGAAGGAGAGACAGCCCATGTCACGTCAACGGGCCTCCCTTCCATTTTTCTTAAAGAGACACGCTGTTCACTCCCTCACTATCCATCCTTCTGTTCAAACAGTCTTATACTCACATCTGGTGGTGAAAAGGTACTACACACAAAAATTTACCAACATTTCTTCTTAAATTTGACAAAAATGGCTAATTATTGTCAAATTCAAACAATATTATCGTTTATCACAATAATTCCCGAGACAATTAATCACTCAGAATTGTTTGTTATCGTGACAGGCCTAATCGTTTGTTCAGAGGATAATGAAGTTGTCGCCTTAAAACCACATTCTCCTCCAAAGTCTAAGAAAGTCCCGCTCAGATTATGTGTTGTGACTGACTCGGCTACCACCACGCTAAATTTTAGCTCAGTATCTCCAGAACTGACTGACTACAGCTGTTTTTGTGTTGGCTAACGTCGACCAGCTGTAGCAGCCATCTTGCTTTGGATTGGCTCCTGAAGCCGTTTGGTCAGAGATGCACATCGAATGATTAACTTCTCCAAGTTTCATTCAAATCTACTGCTTCGTGAGATCTTTTGCTAACACAATACATACAGACACAAGCTAACAATGTCACCCTATAAAGAGTTAAAGAATATTGGCCTCATTTTAGTTATTTAGTTTATTGTGTCTATAAACCACCTCACTGTTGAGATCTGTTTTTCTTCCGTACATTTTTCAGCTCGTAACTCGTTCCACATCTTTTGTTCTATTTCAACGTTTCAATAAATTAAAACGTTCGGCTCGTTCAGTAGATTTCTGCTGTGACTTCTGGTGTTAGTCAGATGTTGACTTTTAGAAATATTTAGCTTTGTCGGCCATGTTTTTCTCATTGAAAATGAATGGAGCTGTCTTCACATCCTTTAAACCCTCTGAGCTGTTTAAAGCCTCTTTCTGCTCATTTTAGCTCTTTTCTGCTTCAGCTTCTTTCAGCTAATTTTAGCTTTTATACTCTTTCCAACTTTTTTATGCTATTTTTGAGTTATGCTCCTTTCAGCTTCCTTCATCTTTTTTCTGCTACATTCTGGTTTCTTCAAATTTTCAGCTTGTTTTTAGGTGATTTTCAGCTAATTTTAGCTATTTTTGGCTATTGTTTTTGCTCAGTTTCATCTTTTGTTCTTCTTTCTAATAATGTTACCTTATTATGCTCCGTTCAGCTTCGTCCTGCTAATTTCAGCTTTTTTCTGCGCATTTTTTGTTCCTTTTTTGAATTTTTTGTAACCGATTCACCTCTTTCTGCCCATTTCAGCTCATTTATACCCTACTCAGCTTTTTCTGAACATCTCTGCTGTTTTTCAGCTGCTTTCAGCAAATTTCAGCTGTTCAAATTCAACTCGCTTTAACAGTTCAGCTGTGAAACCGTTTCAGCTGCTTTGAGCAGAAATGGTTCAGCAACAAACATTCGGCCTGTGTTTTCACAGGAAGTGATGTTTTAGTGAGTTTAATCAAAAAAGGCGTTCAATACAGGATCAACTGGACTTTATTTGTTGCAGAAAACGTTTCGACTTCTGTCCAGAAGTCTTTTTCAATTCTGAAAATTTTTTAGTGAGTTTATTTTGACGTTCAGTCTTGAAGCTGCAGGTTGGAACGTGTCAAACTCGACCGTTTGTTATAAATCTGGACACAAAAAGACGTTTTTAATGATGTCAGCGCAGAAACGGTTGTTTTTGTTGTGAAGCCCGTTCTGTTGGTGCAGATTAAGAGCTGGATGAATGGGCTTTGTTTTCTGCCAGGGATCAGACTATTGTCTGGATCCAGCTCACGTCGGGATCCTCCAAGAACTTTTGGTTTTCTTTTTTTTTTCTTTGTGGGGAAAAAAAAGAGACTTATTTGTTCTGGGAATGTTTTTACATCAGCTAAAATATCCTTCCGGAGTGACGCATCACTGCATTGGGTGTTAGTGTCACCATCTAATGTTTGGTTCTGTTGATTTTTTTTCTCCTTTAAACTCTCAAAGACAGATTATCCGTGTTGAAGAATTAAAAAAACTAAAACTGTGAGCAGATGACGGCGAGGTGCGCTATCGGACTTTGATGTCCCGGTTTCGGCTCTTTGAGCGTCCGGCTCTGTCCGCTCAGAGATGTGAGAGGTTCTGACCTTATCGCAGCGTCTCTTCCTCCTCCATCACGCCGTCCTCCGGCTCTGCTCCGGAGACGTCGATACAAACACAACGGAGATCAGAGGGACCGCTCGAGAACAGCTCGATACATCGGTCAGCGGCACGCTTTGAAACAGCCGAACTCCGGCTGATGTCCAGTCAGCTGATATCGATGAACCGCTGGACGTTGATGGGGAGCAGAGGGACAGGACGGACCCGTCGTCGACTTGGCGTCGCTTAAAAAGAGCAAATTTATTTTTTTTGTACTGTTTTGATTATGTTTCGGCTAATACGTGCTGAGACTTTGATATTTCTCATTATTCATGAATAATTGACGTAAACTGATGAAACAAGCCGAGCCGTCTGTAAAGGCCATTTACATTTCATGAAGTGTGCGTCTGCGTCTTGGCTGTACGTTGAGATCCACGCGTGTTCAGCTGGTTCCTCACTGAGCTTCGGCTGATGGAGACCGAAGTAAATAAAAAGACAAAGTTTCCATTTCAGTCTCACTGAACTCTGGTCGCGAACAGAAAGCCGTGCAGCCACACAAGGAGCCAAATTTTGATGCTAGCTAAGACCATTAAAAGGGTAGCTATAAGCTAAAAGTAGCAATAGCTGGCTAGCAACCAGGTAGAAAAAGGATAACTGAAAGCTAAAATAAGTCAAAAGCTGGCTAGAAGCTAAAAGTAGCAAAATTATAACTGAAAGCTAAAATAAGTCAAAAGTTGGCTAGAAGCTAAAAAAATAACAAAAGGCTGGCTAAAAGGTAAAGGAAACAAAGGGATAGCTGAAAGCTAGAGGTAAGTCAAAAGCTGTCTGGAAGCTAAAAGTAGTAAAAGCTGGCTAGAAGCTAAAAGTAGCAAATGAATAGCTGAAAGCTAAATTATATCAATAGTTGTCTAAAAAAAAAAAGGGTGGCTAAAAACTAAAAGTAGCAAAAGGCTAGCTAGAAGTAAGCCAAAAGCTGCTTGAATTCTAAAAGTAGCAAACGCTGGTCCAAAGGTAAATGTGGAAAATGGTTGGCTTAAAGCTAAAAGTAGGAAAATGATGGCTAAAAGCTTAAAGTAGCCAAAAGTTTTGCTGAAAGCCCAAAGTAAGGCTAAAGCTTCTAGAAGCTAAAAGTTGAAAAGGGCTGTCTGTAAGCTTAAAAACAGTAACGGGATACGGTATTTGGAAAATAAAAGTAGTAAAACGCTGTCAATAGACTAAAAGTAGCTGAACGGTAGCTAAAAACAAGACGTGCTGTAGCAGGATAGTGGCTAAAAGCTAAAAGTTGCACAACTTGGCAAAAAATTAAAACTAGTATTGTGATGCAGATTTCAACTAAACTGCTTTTAAGGACTTCAATAATTGTCAGTGTATTTCTGTTGGGAATATATTTGTAAATAAAGTTATAATAATAATAATAATTAAATGGCCGCCTACCTTTGCATTTTACAGAGTACCTCCAAGAGACTTTTTTTCTTGATTTGGGGGGGATCTACCTATGTACCGAGTTTCAGATCTGTAGGACCTACAGTTTCTCCCAACTCACGTTAGGGGGCGCTATAGAGCAGTTTGGCCACGCCCACTTGCGATTCCACCAGAATCCGAAAATTTTAGTTGGGGGACAATTTTGGGCGAAGTTTGGTGAGTCTTTGAATATGTTAAAGGCCCCAAACAGCCGCGCAAAGTGACGGAAAAATAATTTAGAAGAAATCGAGCGATTACAATAGGCCTTCGCAGCGCTTAGCTGCTCGGGCCTCATTTGCACCGCATGTGGTACATGTGATGAAACGTAATTATACACAAGGTCCCAGTTACATTCAACAATAAAATGTAAGAGAAGAACAGTAATAACATCTAGGATATGAACTAAGAAAAACATCAACTAAAAATATACTAAGCACTAATGTAATAGAAAAACATTACTCCAAACAGCAGCACGAACATGAGTCTGTATGAGCAGATGGGCACGAATGAACACAGCAACATGAAACAGATCAGTTTTATAAAAGTTACAAAGAACAAATCGTCTCCTGAGAGTTTAGAAACATGAACGGCTGAAACAACAAAACAGAACGGTGTGAACGCCGAATCCGGTTTTAAACGTTTGATTCCCTTGGTGTAAATCTGTTTTTGTCGTCGGGGAACCGATCGGATCGTCGCTCTGATGTGGGTTCCTCCCAGCTCACGTGTCCGGTCTGAATCTCTTCGGCTGTTATTTGAGGGGTTCTGAGGTTTCTCTCGGCAGCGGTGGGCGAGGAGCAGCCGAACGTTTGATTTAAGGCTGTTATTTTCGCCCGACACTTCTCCACCGGAGGAGGCCCTAATTCATGCCCTGCGTTTTGCTGCACCGCTGTGCGGTGACGGCCTCATCTGTTTTAAAGTGTGCAGGGGAAGTCGTTCAGTAACCGCCGTGCACATGTGACTCGTTAGCTAACGTGGTTATTAGCTACGGTTAATTCTTTCCCTCCCTCTTTTTACTGAGGGACACGTAAAACGGGGAAACTAAAAGGCAACGCGCCATCCCTTTCTGGACGCCAGCTGCACAGCGAGGCAGCTCCTGGCCACAACAGAGTCCTTGACATTTTCCTTTCTGCTGACTCGGCGCTGCAGCCGGCGGACGGTCCCAGGTGTCACTGGTTCTGGATCAGTGTGAGATTTACAGAGACCTGACCCGCTGATCCCGTGTGTCCGGAGATATCTTCGGTGGACTTCAGAAGACGTGGCTGCTGGAGGTCAAGGTGCGCCACGCAGATTTATAGAACCGCATGATCCACTCGCTCGTCCTCCATTTAGCTAATGGGCCTGCTGTCATAATACCATCCTTTCAGGGAGGAAGAGTTATGGCCTCATTGTCTTCCTGCTGAAGTTGCTCATGCCCTTTCTTCAGCGAAGCTGCAACTTTGGTACTAATGTCAGGGTGGAGCGACCGGCTGGCTGGCTGTGCTTTGTTCAGAGTTGGTATAAATATAAACAGAAAACTGGGTCTAATAACGTATCTGTTACCATTAATTTTGTGTTTGTCTGTTAGCAAAATACCTCATGAACGTTTGCACCTGTTTTCATGAAGCAATCTGCAAAAAATGATTGAATGTACGCCTAAAGCTAATTAACTCTTCAAGTCAGCCAAATTCAAAATGGCCATAGTGAGTAATTGACGTCAACAAACACAAAAATGCGTCACTTCAAGGGATGACTGTAGCTTTCAGCTACCGTTCTACTAACTACCTTTGGCTTCTAATCTGCTGGTTTAGGATTTAAACCACTGTGTAGCTAATGTTAGCTTTTAGCTCCTGTCTTGCTAACTTAACTGTGTAGCTAATGCAACTAGCTGCAAGTCAGTGTTACAAACGTTGAGCTAAGCTTTGTTGTGCTGGTAGCTGAGAGTTATTCCCAACACATGCTGTGAGCGCTAACTGGTCACACTTTTTTTTACGTTAGCATGCGAGGCGGCTAATGCTATTACTGCTTGTGCTAACACTACATTATCTCTGGAGCTAATGCAATTATCTCTGGGAATAATGCTTTATTTGTTATCTCTGGTGCTAACTATACACAAAGTATATACAGTATATTAGCTCCTGAGCTAATGCTATACAGGTACCGTAGTTCTGGACTTACGACGGAGTTCCGTTCCTACGCCCATTTGTAAGTCGAATATCATCGTAAGTCGGAAAACACATACACACTGGCCGCCACCTATACACGTACATACAGCACTGTACAGTTACCAAGTACTTTGCTTATCCTAACACAGTACCCTACATAATTATCAAAAAACACATACAGTACATTTGAAGCCATAATGAAGGAAAAAAAGAGTTAAAGCTCCACTGACATGTTCTTTTAACTTTTCAAAAAATGGCACAACATATATAAATATTAAGATAGACCTCTGACCGTTTTTGCTAAAATAATGTTAAATGAATGAAAATTTCTCTCAAAATAGTTTAAAATTAGCGCCGTTTTTTTAGACCGTAAATCCGGATCTTCCGGTCACGTGTCAGCATTCCTGTTTCTGACGTCACGTCCGATACTGAACTCTGCTCAAACGACAAAAATATAGACGCATCCGTCGAATTTAGCCATTTAAAACTACATTATAGCGATTTGGCTTCGCTATAATGTAGTTTTAAATGGCTAAATTCGACGGATGCGTCTATATTTTTGTCGTTTGAGCAGAGTTCAGTATCGGACGTGACGTCAGAAACAGGAATGCTGACACGTGACCGGAAGATCCGGATTTACGGTCTAAAAAAACGGCGCTAATTTTAAACTATTTTGAGAGAAATTTTCATTCATTTAACATTATTTTAGCAAAAACGGTCAGAGGTCTATCTTAATATTTATATATGTTGTGCCATTTTTTGAAAAGTTAAAAGAACATGTCAGTGGAGCTTTAAATTCTTACTGGGAGCTGGTGAAGCCTGTCTCCGCCTGTTAGCATGTTAGCTCGGTGTCCCTCCAACATCTGAGGCTGCCTGTAGTTTGCGCGGTCCAAACTGTTTACAGTAAGGCCTGTTAGCATGTTAGCTCCATAATGAAGGGAAAAAAGAGTTAATAACTTACTGGGAGCTGGTGAAGCCGTTCTTCCGCGTGTTAGCATGTTAGCTCAGTGTCCCTCCGACATCTGAGGCTGCCAGGCGGAGCATCGAGGCGAGCTCCCGGCCGCAGCAGGCCTCTCCGCCGCCCGTCGGCTCCGTGTCCCCGGTGGGGCCGGCTGATGGCAGGGACAGTAGCGGCGGGATGGTCACCGGATCCGCGGTGAGCTGGTGGTGTCGGCCGGCGTGGTGGGATGCGGCGGAGCGATTGGCGGCTGCTGCTCTGGGCCTGAGACGTCCACAGAGTTCACCGAGCGTTTCCAGCTCATGTATCCGAGCGCAGCAACCTCTGATCGGACACACAGTCCGTCCAAAGCCGGCTGTCGAAGCCGGAGCTAACCGAAGCTAACCGAAAACTGCTAGAAACTGCGTAAATCGGCTTCAAAATAATAATAATAATAATACTTTATTTATAAAGCCATTTAAAACAACCACAGCTGCAACAAAGGGCTGTACATATAAAATCAAGAACATTTAAAAACATAAAATAAGATTTTATTTGATTTTTTTATGAGATGCGTGACATAACCCCGAAACGTCGTAAGTCGAGGACTACCTGTATATGTTTGTATGTATATTTATTAGCTAACATCATTTCTGTATTTTCCTCTGTCAATGCGCTCCTGTTCAAATAAAGAGCTGGACGTCGGATAATGTCCAAACTGTAAAGCTGCACTTCTCTCACACTGAAGCAACCAGTTCACTTCATTTACCCAGAATGCATTGCAGCATAATAAAATGGAAAAGTCCTTGTGTCATTCATTTGTTTAGAAATTCATAAAAACTAATCAGCTTACAGTAATTTTAAGAACATGTTTTTAAAGCTGAAGCACTTGTTGATTAAGTAAGGTCTATTGTTCCAGCTAGTCGGAGATGTAAACTAGTATTTATTATATACTTGATAAACAGGTTTTAGTAAAACAGTGACATTAGCATGCTAATCATGTGAGATTTAGCATGTGCTAAGAACCAAAATGGTGCTGGTTTCATTGTGTGAAAATATAATTTGTGGACTTTGTCGTAGATCAGCTGAAGATGAACACATGTTTCTTCACTGGATAGACGGAGCTGCTGAGCGCTGCTCTGCCCAAATGCCAACAATTAGCAACGCTACGCTAGCTAACAACGTGTTGAGTGAAGCTAACAGGCAGGGACCTGCTCGTATGTGGAGCAGGTGCGTTCCAACTTTCACACGTGTATGCTCGGACGTTCAGATCCATCAGGGCCTCGTCCCGAGCCCACAAGAGTCCAGATGGGTGGTTCTGGCGCCAGCTAGCAGCACGGTCATTAGAGAAGAAGAGATGGAGGCAGATTTGGGAGGGAAGCTCCCCCCGCCTCCCCCTCGGGCACCATTTGCCTCTGCAGCTCCGTGTATCACATTAGGAGGAACATAAAACTTTTTATTGTCTTTGATGAGGTTTTAACTCGGTTTCGGACCCCGGAATTGATGTTAGCCTTCGGACAAAGATTGAGCCGATGCGCCGCTAAAGCTGTCCGGTGAGACCGGCGCTTATTGCGTCCTGACAGGAAGTGAGACGCCTCACGGGCCGAACTGGGCCGACAGACGTTTCATCTGAAGGAGTCGTGGAAGTTGTTAAAGCCTTGTGGGCTTCTGGCTAAACAAAGCATGTGGAGAAATGGCACAATTCAGCCAAAACTGCCACGATCATCTACAAATGTTCAGGATTGATGCTTGTTTTTTTATGCAGGACTGAATCAGTTTTTAACACTAATTTATATGTTTTATTTCAGGGATTACCAATACCGTAATTAATAAATTACTGGTCGGTTTTCAGCTTTTGTTTGTAAACATCATATTAGCATTGTGAACATTTAGCTAATTAGTTGATTTTAACATCTAGCTGTGATTTTGCTAATATGATTTAACTAGCTGATTTTAGCTTTTCATTACAGTTTTGCTGTTTAAATACTGATTTGTTATTTTTAGTTTTTACCCATTGTATAGCTACTGTTTTGCTGGTTTAGCTTTTAGCTATTGTTTGCTAATTTAGCTTTTATTTGTTGCATTGCTGGTTTTAGCTTGTAACTACTTTTTCGTGAGGTTTAGATCTTTATTTTAAGTCAGTCATTTTTTGCTGCTGTTTTGTCCATTTTAGCTTTAAGCTTCTGTTGTGATGCTTTAAGCTTTTTAACACTGCCATCTTTAGTTTTACATACTACTGTATTCTGTTTGTTTAAGTTTTTAGCTGCTGTTCTGCTAACTTAAGCTTTTAGCTTCCATTCTACCATATTAGCTTTTAGCAACTGGGTTGCTTATTTTATCATTCCATTTTGCTATTTTTCTTACCCTTTAGCTGCTGTTCTGCTAACTTGAGCTTTTAGCTGCTGTGTTGCTAAATTTAGCTTTTAACTACTGTTTTAACTCAAGTTTTAGGTTCTATTCTGATAGTTTATTTTTCTTAAGCTACTATATTTCTATATAGCTTATAGCAACCATTCTTCTAACTTAAGATTTTAGCTTCTTTTCTGCTGGTTTTAGCCTTTACCTTACTGTATCTGCTAAATTGAGATTTTTGCTACTATTCTAACTTGATCTTAGTGCTTGTTCTGCTGGTTTTAGCTACTGTGTTGCCAAATTTAGGTTTTCACTACTGTTCTATAACTTAATCTTTTAGCTTCTATTCTGCTGAAGGGGGAGTTCTTAAGCTACTATATTGCTCTATTTAGTTTTAGCAACTGTTCTTCTAATTTAAGCGTTTAGCTTCTATTCTGCTGGTTTTCGTTTTTAGCTATTGTGTTGCTAACATAGCTTTTCGGTTTTACTTTTAGTTACCGCTCTTTTTTCTTCAGCTTTTATTTTCTATGTGCTGGTTTAAGCATTTAGCTTCTATGTTGCTAACTTTAACCATTTAGCCACTGTTCTACTAATTTAACTTCTAATTACTGTGTTGCTAATTTTAAGATTTCAGCTAATGTACTGCTAAATTGAGCTTTTATCTTCTATTCTTATCAGGTAGTCCCCGACTTACGAGCGAGTTCCGTCCCTAGGGGGCGCTCGTATGTAAAAAAAAATCGTAAGTAGGATCACATAGTAAAAAAAAAAAAAAAT
>JBBPBX010012026.1:20290-36446 GCA_038048925.1 Garcialebias charrua | reverse complement strand
TAACCATTTAGCCACTGTTCTACTAACTTACCTTCTAATTACTGTGTTGCTAATTGTAAGATTTCAGCTAATGTACTGCTAAGTTTAGCTTTTATCTTCTATTCTTATTAGTTAACCTTTTAGCTCTAGTGTTGCTGACTTTACCTTTTAGCTACAGTTCTGTTAACTTTAGCTTTTATGTTTTTTGCAGAATATGTAAATTGTTTCTGAC
The DNA here is from genome assembly GCA_038048925.1 of Garcialebias charrua. Lineage (NCBI taxonomy): Eukaryota > Metazoa > Chordata > Actinopteri > Cyprinodontiformes > Rivulidae > Garcialebias > Garcialebias charrua. The sequence goes on along the minus strand of JBBPBX010012026.1, from coordinate 36,235 downwards.
TTTTCCTAAAATCTCTAGTTAAATGTTCTGAACTATCCCTTTAAGTCTGATCCATTAAAACCAGTAGCCGAAGCGTTTGGATTAGGATTTAATCCCAGGTAAACCTCCGCTGAGCTCCTTTTCTTCTGCAGCATCTTTTGTTTGTTTCACACGAACTCGTTTGTTTTCTTCTGTATTTTTACGTAATTAAACCGGATGAAACCCACGGCGGGGTTCTGCTTTACGACCCGCAGAAATGAAAACGAGCAGCCCTTCGATCTTTATGCTTTAACGCCGACATTAAAGTTTTAATGAGGAGGTTATTAAAAGCAATTAAACCCGGGCGTCTGGAGAACCAGAACCGGGCCTGGGATCTCGGTGAAATATTTTTATCTCCCGGCCCGGGGAATCGTAAAAACTAATGTTTTCTGCAGGTCCTCCGGTGCTTCAGCGCCGCGCAGATCCGGTAACAGATGACCGACCCGGAGAATTTATTGCTTCAATTTATTTATTTGTGTGTCTCTGTGAGTGTTTAGGTGGTAAATCCCCGGCGGGCCCGGCTGAGCCCGGTAATGTAGCTGTGTGTCAGGACTTACTCATCGGTGTTTGGGGACGGGATTATAAGGGATGAAGAGGATGAGGAGCACCGAGACAGGGAGTCCATTTACCAGATCCAGATGGGTTCTGGCCTTTTGTTCTCCGCCGTCGTCCAGCACTTTCATCCTCGCCGTACCGTACGTGGCCCGGCCCGGCGGTGCCATGCGCTGCCACTTAAACCACGCGGGACCACACACCTCTTTTCCACCTCGTTAGTCCCGGCCCTCAGCGCCCGCTTCTGTAGAAATGATTAGAATACCGCCCGGCTTTCAGCAGCTGCCGCCGGCGACTTTCATCTGCCGGAGTCCGTTTTCCCAGGAGCTTCACACGAAACGTGGAGGGTCCGAGCTGCGGCGCTCGGGAAGAGCGTTGGTTCAGAGCCGAGGACGTTGGACTCACTGGAGGCGCCGCCTCACGTGTGAAACGTGACGCAGTTTGAGGTTCAACAATCGAGTTTAATCAAATTATTTTCAATAATGTGGCAAAAGTGAAGGATTTTAAACTTCTTTCTTCTAAACGAACGTTGAGGCTCCCAGAACACTCAAAGTAAGCAGCTGTAGATGTACATCCAATAAATACCTTCTGAGGGTTCATACATCCATCCACCTGTCCATCCATCCATCCATCCATCCATCCAACCTCTTGTTCTAGAGTCCGGTCTCAGGGGCAGCATCTTGAGCAGGGAGGTCCAGACTTCTCTCTCCACAGCCTCTTCCATCATTTCTGGGAGGACTCCAAGATGTTCCCAGACCAGCCAAGAGACAGTCTCTTCAGGGTTTCCTTGGTCTTCCTCAAGGTCTCTTCCCAGTTGGACATGCCCAGATAAACTCCCTACTGAGGCGCCCAGGGAGCAGCCTTAGATGTCTGAACTAGGGATGGGGTAGATCCGATACAGTATCGGTATCCGATACCAGCATAATTTAAATATCGGGTATCAGATCCAATCTGCCGATATTTCCGATCCAGCTTCAAAGAGCACTTGTGTTCAATCACATTCTGTGACTGTCGTCTTAACATTGTGAGTTAAACCCAACGAAGACACTCTTGAGCCTTACAGCAGGAAACTCAATAACTTCAACAGCAAACAAGAGGTAGGTCTATACCACACACATGTCCTTCTCACTCATGGTGCAGCTGGAAAAACTAAAAAAAAGCTAAGCATTATGGGAAAGACAACAAAATCCACTCCCTTAGTAGTTAAGGGGAATGGATTTTGTTGTCTTTCCCATAATGCTTAGCGTTTTTTTAGTTTTCCAGCTGCACCTAAAGCTGGAAAACTAAAAAACCGCTAAGCATTATGGGAAAGACAACAAAATCCACTCCCTTAGTGGTTAAGGGGAGTGGATTTTGTTGTCTTTTCCATAATACTTAGTGTTTTTTTAGTTTTCCAGCTGCACCTAAAGCTGGAAAACTAAAAAACCGCTAAGCATTATGGGAAAAACAACAAAATCCACTCCCTTAGTGGTTAAGGGGAGTGGATTTTGTTGTCTTTCCCATAATGCTTAGCGTTTTTTTTAGTTTTCCAGCTGCACCTAAAGCTGGAAAACTAAAAACCTGCTAAGCATTATGGGAAAGACATCCAAATCCACTCCCTTAGTGGTTAAGGGGAGTGGATTTTGTTGTGTTTCCCATCATGTTTAGCGTTTTTTTAGTTTTTCCAGCTGCACCATGAGCGAGAAGGACATGTGTATGGTATAGACTTGCCTCTTGTGTGCTGTTAAAGTTTATGAGTTTCTTGTTGTAAGGCTTAAAGGGGACCACATGTAAGTATTTAAAAACATTTATGTTATTTCTGTGTGCTATCTTGACAATATTAATTCATTTTAATACACAAAATAATTCTTAGATAATTAATTATACCCTTTTTAATTCTGCCATTTTTAACTTTCGTTTTGAACGACCGGTTTCTGATACTGAGTTCTGAAGTCCACGCCCTTCAACGATCTGTTTACGCCCTCTGTAACAGCCAGTATCTGTAATGTGTTGTTGTTTTAAAATTAGCTCTTTTTTTATTACTCATTTGACTTACTGTTAGTGCTAGCTTAAGATAACTTACCGAAACCCGTCTGAGCGCGCCGCAATTTGCTGCTCCTTTTAGCATTAGACCACCCGAATCCGATGCTAATGTTAGCTTGTTCCTCTTCCGGTGTTCGCCAGCTCCGCTCGTTGCACGCGGAGATTTTGGGAGTTATCGCTGTTCCAGTCAAGACAACACAAAGTTCACCAAGTGTCTCCCGTAAATTAATCCGTAAGGAGAAGGTCCTCGCTGCTGCGAGGCTTCTGCCAGGCTGCTGCGAGGCTGTACAGTTGAAGCTCCGCTCCATCGCGCCAGAAGAGGGTCCCGTTGCCGCCGGTCCCTACGCCGGGGGTCTGCTCGTTTAATTTTTGCCGGCTGCGCGTTGGGAGCGATCGCAAATACACTAAAAATTGAACTAAAACATAAAAATAACAATTATACTTTATTTATAAAGCCATTTAAAAAAACACAGCTGCAACAAAGTGCTGTACACATGAAATTAAGAACATATAAACAAAAGATGAGATGAAATCATGAAAAACAACAGTCATGTGTTTAATACAGAAGTGGGTTGAGCCTAACCAGGGGTTGCTAGGTGAGGGGCTGGACTCAGGTTGGGGTGGGTTGTCCTCTCTCGCTTGTGACGTAACATGCGAGAGTATTTTAAAACGAAACGTAATTATCACAGTAAAATAAATCTACTTAGAGTAAATAAACCACTGGGTGCATTTTTTTGGCACAAGGACTGTTTTTTTATGAAGTAAATACCCAAAGTTGAGTAAAAAAAAACATTAAAAAGTGAATTTTGCATGTGTGGTCCCCTTTAAGAGTGTCTTCATTGGGTTTAACTCACACAATGTTAAAATGAATAATCTCAGTACAAAAATTTCATTATACAGATTCACATACCTGAACAGTATCGGATCGGAAAAGTATCGGTATCGATCGATACCATGTTTTTAAGGATCGGATCGGAAGTGAGAAATGTGGATCGGTGCATCCCTAGTCTGAACCACCTCAACTGTCTCCTCTGGATGTGGAGGAGCAGCGGTTCTACTCCAAATCTCTCCTGGAGAACTGAACTTCTCACCCTATCTCTAAGGGAGAGTCCAGATACCCTGCAGAGGAAACTCATTTAGACCATCTGCATCTACAGTCTCATTCTTTGGTCACTACCCAAAGATCGTGACCATAGGTGAGGGTTGGAACTTAGACCAGCCGGTCAACAGAAAACTCCTCTTTGAAGCTCTGCTCCCTCTTCACCACAGTGACCCGGCACAACACCCACAACACTGCAGAAGCTGCACCGATCCATCTGTCAAGCTCACGCTCCATTCTTTCCTCACTTGTGAGCAACACCCAGAGATAGTTGAACTTCTCCACTTCAGGTAGAACCTCAATCCCAACTAGGAGACGACAGTCCACCTCTTTCTGACTGAGGACTACGGCCTCAGGTTTAGAGGTGCTGATCCTCGTCCCAGCTCTGATCTGCCACAGTTAGAGTTGGAAATCATGGCAAGATGACACCAACAGGACCACATCATCTGCAGATTGGGAGACCGAGGCCATCAAACCAGACATGCTCTTCCTCCTGGCTGCACAGAGAAATTCTGTCCATGAGGGCTATGAACAGATTTGGCAACAACGGACAGCCATGGTGGAGTCCAACCTCCTGCTGGCAATCGGAACCAAACTCTTCTCCAGACTGTAGAGGGACTGAAAAGCTGTAGCAACAAACCCCCCAACAACCCCTACAAGGTGCCCTGGGGAACACGGTTGTTTGACTTCCATTAAACTCAGTCCAGTGGTTCATGAGATATTTTGCTAACAAACACATACACAGGCATTTAAATGATGGCCTTGCCTTAACATCAGTTCAGGGTTTGCATAGATTTGATCTTTTAGTGTATCTGAAGAAACAAAATATACAGGTGGTCCCTGACTTACGAACGAGTTCCGTTCCTACGTATCATTCGCAAGTCGAAAATTCGTAAGTCGGGGACCACCTGTATATACCACACGAGCCGCCACTGATACATGTACACGTACGGTAATGAACAGTTACCAAGCACTTTGCCTATCCTAACACAGCTACATAATTATCAAAAAAACACTTACAGTCAAGGGCTGAAAAAATAAAAATGTAATTTCTTTCTTTGAGCTGGTTAAGCCTGTCTTCGTCTTTTAGCATGTTAGCTCTTGCACGTCCGAGCTTCGCAACTTCGTGCTGCTCCACGCGGTCCAAACTGTTTACAGGAAGGACTGTTGGCTTGTTAACTCCATACATTTGGAGACAGAAAAAGAGTTAATAACTTACTGGAAGCCGTTTCTCCGCAGTGTTTGTCCAACAAGCTACGCCGTGTTAGCGTTAGCTCCTCCGTGTTAGCATGTTAGGCCCACGCTGCGTTAGCTGCCAGGCAGACATTGAGGCGAGCTCCGCCGCCTGTCGGCTCCGTGTCCCCAGTGAGAGCGATAGCATCCATCCTACAGCTAGGCTTGTTAGCATGTTAGCTGTTGCTTCTCCGGCCTAGCCTATTTTCCTTCGTCCATCCGTCCCTCCACAAAACCGCCCTTCAGCTCCTGCTCATGTATCCGAGCGCAGGAACCTCTAAACCACACTGTCCGTCCGAACCCTGCTCTTGAGGCCGGAGCTAACTGGCTAAACAGCCGAACACCGCCGAACACTGTGTAATCGGCTTCAAAATAATAATAATATGTAATAATAATAATAATACTTTATTTATAAAGCCATTTAAAACAACCACAGCTGCAACAAAGTGCTATACACATGAAATCAAGAACATTTAAACACACACAATTTTTTTTCCATATTTTTATTAATTATAACTTCGTAAAGTCTGAACTTCGTAAGTCGATGTTGTCGTAAGTCGGGGACCACCTGTACACGAATTTAGTGAAGATCCAACTTATCTCCAAACAACGACAGTTTATAACGTATGAAAGCGATTTCACAAAGTTTGTCTTCATTGTGAAAATGTTTCATTTTGTTCATCTTTAAATGAGCCGAACATGAAAGGAAACCGTAAACAGGCGTTCAAATGAAAGCTGTTTTCAGAACTGCCTGGAGGTTTCCTGTTCCGATGTGTAAAGATCAACGTTGTCTTCTCCGTTTAGTTCTGCTGCCGTCAGCTGGTCCTAAAAATAGTTTGTTTATCCACCTAAAGTTCTGCCTTTTTTAAAGAAACAGGGATAAATGATAATAATCCTGTCGGAGGCAGCGTATCTGAGCATGTATGGACGTCAGACGTGGACTCTCTGTCCCCGGTTCTCCACGGATCACCTTGAGCTGTCAGGCCCAAATCAGGGGAACAGATGAGGAACAAATGGGTTTTGTCTGGTGCACATAAGGAAGGGAGATACGCCTATCAGCACCTCGGGGTGGACTTTACCATTGCCGAACCTCCTGGTCTCTACCTCCTTTATCTGAGGAATGTGGGAATACCGCTAATCCCGGGAAGAAGGAAGGGATAAAGAGAGGGAAGGATGGTGTTTCTTGGTGCTGACAGATTTCCTCTCTGTACCGACACCTTCTCCTGAGCCCTGGAGGATTAACGCCTCAGTCAAGAGTCTCACCATTCCAACCACACGTCACTCCTCACCGTTAACCCCCCAACTGACCCAGTTCTGCCCCCAACCAGCTACTGTTCCTCAACCTGCGCTGAAGTTACACCGTGTCCACATTTATCAAGTCAGACCAGATTTATGTTCTGTACAGGCAGCCATTTGTAACTAACAAGGCTCATCTTGAAATCAAAGCACGGTCGTTATTATTGTGTCCGTTAATTTACTTATCAGATGCTAATATTAATAAACCAGGTTCTAAAAGTAGCTAAAGAAAGGTTAAGGTTAGAAAAACTGTGGCTGCAAACAGTAGCTGAAACTCAAACAAGCAAAACAGTAGCAAAGGTAAAACAACCAAAATCAGTAGCTAAAAGTGAAAGTAATCAACCAGTTGCTGGAATGAGCAGAACAGTAGCTAAAATTAGCAAAAGTGTAGCCAATAATGACCAAAACGATAGCTTAAAGTAGCAGAATAGTAGCTAACAGTATGGAAGTTAAAATTTGGTAAACAGAAGCAAATATTAGCAAACAAGAATCTAAAAGTATCAAAATAAATTGTTAATGTTAAAAAAGGCTAACAAACAGTAGCTGAAGCTTAAATAAGCTAAGCTAATGCTACAAGTTTCTAAACTATATTTAAAATGATCAAATTAGTAGCTAAAAGTTAAAAGTAACAGACCCTTAGCTGAAGTGGGAAAAATGCCGCGAAAAGTTGCTAAATAGTAGCTAATAATGACTCAAACGGTAGCTTAAAGTTGCAGAATAATAGCTAAAAGCCAAAAGTAGCAGATTGGTAACTGAAAGTAACATGAACGATTAGTTTAGCAAACCAGATTCTAAAAGTAGCTAAATTTATGTTAGGTTAGAAAAGCTGAAGCTAAAAGTAGCCAAAGTGTGGATAAAATGACTAAAATGATTATTGGTTTTACTGACACAGAAGCTTAAAGCAGCAAAATGGTAGCTAAAGGCTATTTTTAACTCGACATTTAAAGTAAAAGCAGCATAAGAAGACTAAAATATGTATGCTGAAGAAGGTTATTCAATATACCGGTAATTAAATGTGTTTTTGAAGAAACTAAATAAATCTGAATTTATGTCTATGAAAACAAATCTTTTAAATCTGAACACTAAACCTGATCAGCCTGAACCTTTTCTTAAATAAATGAATAATATAGTTGGCGAAATAGGTCCGTTAGCGCAATAACTATTGAAAAGGAAAGTAAGAAAGTCAAAGTAAAAAAAAATAATGACAACAAAACGTTTTAACACAATACAATACAACTTTATTTACAAAGCAATTTAACAACAGCGCTCACTGATAAAAACAAGCATAAAACCGATCAAATCTATTGAAACCATAAAAGTAATGAACTGTTAAATCATAAAAAAGTAAAAACAATAAAACAATTTACTTAAAAACAATAAAACAACATTTCAAGCTGAGTTAAAAGCCAAAGAGAAAAAGGTGTCTTCAGAGCAGATTTAAAAACAGGAAGTGATAAAAGCTGGACTTGACCACAGATTTAATCTGAGCATCCAGTTTAAAATCATTGTCCAGCCTCACACACAGGTTAGTTGCTGTCTCTGTCAGATGGTGTGTTCAAGGACCCAGATCAGCATGGACTTTGGAACCATCACTGGGTTTAAACAAGACTTCAGTCTTTTCTAAAAAAGTTAAGTCTGGTCCTGTATTCAGCTCAGTCTTATAAATGGCACCTTCTCATAGTGGATCAATGAGAAGGTGCTATTTATAAGACTGAGCTGAATACAGGACCTCAGACTGAAGAAGTATTTTGGATAAAAGACGAAACATTTCTACAATTTTTTTTGTTTTGTTTTGTTTTTTGAATGTCCAGAGGACCAGACTTAACTTTTTTAGGTTTTTCTACCTGGATTATTGAGCATGCATCAGGACACCTTAGCCTTTTGTTCATTAAAATGTAAACAGTTCTGTGTCATCCATGCTCTGACTTCATACATTCCAGGAGTTGCTTCAGGGAGTGCCGGGGAGCTTGTTTTGATGGAACATAAATTTGGATGTCATCAGCGTAAAATGAAACGTGACGCCGTGTTTCTGGAAAATGCTGACTCGGCACCAGAGAATGTCGTCGGCTGTAACAACCCCTGAGGTTTTCTGATGACAGACTCTTCTGGAACGTGTGGGGAAACATACAGGTAGTCCCCGATTTACGAGCGCTCTGATCTGCGAGGTCCCAGACTTACGAGCTGCGAATTTTTGGAAAAAACGAAAAAAATACTGAGTTTTCATGTGTTTTTTCACCACAGTTAGTTAGATAAGCATATGAACACACGTTTCCGATCATTTTTATGCACTCATAAGCAGTTTTTGGATGAAAATAGAGTGTTTGTAGTCGCGCTAGCGAAAACCGTTCCAATTTACGAGCGAAATTCCGGATTTACGAGAGAAATGGCGGCCGTTCCAAATTACGAGATTTCCGGTTTACGAGCGCCTCGTTGTAACGGATCTCGCTCGTAAATCGGGGACTACCTGTAAACTGTATAAAGACTTGATGTAACGTTCTATAAACCTGGCAGCTCTGAGGATACGGTTCCTGTTCTGCGTAGAGACCGGGTCCAGTGTGACGTTTGGGTTCTGAACCCGTTACAGAACGTCTAAACGCAAGGGCGTAATCACCATCTCAGAAGTGAGGGGGACAATTTTTTTTTTCCTCATCCCGCTGTCTCTGAAATCTTAGAGTTTTATTAGCCAACTTTTGACACACAATGGTCTTGGGATCTGGATGATGTGGCTTTAGTGTGGTAAAAGAAGCTCCCCCCTTCTCTGTCACTGTCTGCAGGCTGTCCCTGACTATCAGTACTGTAGTCTGGTCTCTGCCCTGACACAGGCTCTTCTCTCTGTGCTATCTATAATACAGACAAAAATTATTTGGAGTGTGAATGAGAGTAATTCTGAAATATATGTAAAAAAAAAAAAAAACCTGATCTGAAATCTGCATTGTTTCTCCCTGTAATAAATACATTTTTCTCAGCATGTTATAACCTGTCCTTACCTGGGAAGACCCTGCATCATCATCATCCCTGCTGCTGGCCTCTGGTTTGTCTCCTCCCTGACATTGCTCATTCTATAGTAGCAATAAAGATTAATTTTATTATGTGGAAAGCAAGTGAGTACAAATTTTGCACAGACATTAAACCTGGAAAAGGCTTATTCCTGGCATTAACTAACTAGCAAGAAATGTAAAAACAACCTTAATATTCTTGTTAACTAGCATAACAATATATTGGCATGTATGAACTAATCATCATTTAGATATCATCTGCAGTCAATGTGCTGCAGTCTGGTCTTTGCCCTGACACATGCTCTTCTCTCTGTGCTAATACATATGAAAAATATTTTTGGAGTGGGAATAAGAGTAATTCTGAAGTATCTGTAAATAAATCCTGATCTGAAACCTGCATCGTTTCTCCCTGTAATAAATCATTTTCTTAGCATGTTATAACCTGTCCTTACCTGGGAAGACCCTGCATCACCATCATCCCTGCTGCTGGCCTCTGGTTTGTCTCCTCCCTGACATTGTTCTTTCTATGGTGGCAATAAAGATTTTTATTATGTGGAAAGCAAGTGAGCACAAATTTTGCAAAGAAAATAAATAAGATTGTTTATTCTTGGCATTAACTAAGTAGCAAGAAATGTAAAACCATTATTATACCTGTCAACTATTGTAATTGCATGTATGAAGCACTATCTGCATGAGATTACTAGTGATTTAGCTACCATAATCTGTAAGAGTTTATTAGTCATAAATTAGCCAACATTATCTGTAGTATTTATAATTCATAATTTAGCTAACAGTGTCTGTAGTATATGTCATAATTTAACTAACATTACCTGTTAGTATTTACTAGTCATAATTTAGCTAACATTATCTGTTAGTATTTACTAGTCATAATTTAGCTAACATTAGTCATAATTTAGCTAACATTATCTGTTGTATTTACTAGTCATAATTTAGCTAATATTATGATAGTATTTACTAGTCTCATACTCATTATTATCTGCATGAAACAGCATTGTTCACTTATAGGGCTTGTTCGGAAAAAATTGTGCAGAGTTTTTTGCTGACTCTGGCTGGTTTGCTGAACATGGTTACGCTCTGCCCAACAGCACGTCGGTCTCCCCTTGTAAACAGGTGCGTCACACCGTTCATGGTGCGTTTAAAGACAGTTCGGAAAAACGAGTTACCGCATCTTATTAGCAGATTAGACAGTTGTAATGGTTCAAAAAAGTGTGGGGGACAGAGGGCACAGATATGGAAAGTGCGGGGGACATGTCCCACGCGTACCCCGCGGCTGTTACGCCCATGTCTAAACGTCTCATTGGTATAAAGAGACTGCAGCTGGTTTGAACCAGAGCCATATAAAGTGAGAGTTGCGACACTTCCATAGAGTTCCATTGTAAGAATGGAATGCGGAAGTCACGTGGGTCATGGAGGGGGCGATTTGTTCCATGGCTCTGGTTACAGTCTGAAGCTGCCTGCAGTAGCGCTCCGTCGCCGCCAGAGGGCGCAGCTCCACAAGGTTTCCATAGCCGTAGTTTGGAACGATTGACCGCCTGTCGGCGAGATCAAAGCGTGTCGGAACTCTCTATATATATGGCTCTGGTTTGAACCCTTCAGTGTAGTCCCGGTTTCCTGGACCCCCCTTAACCCCACCTGTCCCAGGAAACCAGCCGGGAGAGACAACAGAACCCGGACAGAGAAGGAAAACAACAGAACTCTTCTTACATGTGGTTGGAAGATGAAATCTTGGAAAGTTGCACGAAGGCAAAATGCAGGCATTTAATGTTTTTGTGTGTCTTTGTTAGCAAAATATCCTTTTCCCTCCATCATTAGCAGCTAGCTGAGCAGGGAAACCTGCGCTTCGGGGATGACTCCCAGCTACTACCACACCAAGTTTTACCTCAGTGTCTGAAAAATTGACCCATTTGTTGCCGTTTATGTCCTCCGTCGCAGAGAGGGGAGTTGGAAACACACCGTCCTGTGAGCTGGAAAACAGCCTCCATTTTGGTGTGTGTGGACGTAAGAAAGGTCACTGTTGAAACTGGGTCACCACGTCACAATCCAACATGGCCACCGTCATATATATACAGGTAGTCCTCAACTTACGGCGTAGACCAGTTCCTACACGGCGTCGTAAACCGATTTTCGATGCAAGTCGAAATATACGTACATACTGCACCATATACGTACAATACAGTATTACCAAGCACTTAGCCTATCCTAACACAGTACCCTACATAATTATCAAAAAACACATACGTTTGGAGCCATAATGAAGGGAAAAAGAGTTGTGGCCTACTGGCAAGCTGGTGACGCCGTATTCCTTCATCCATCGGCCGTATTCTCTATTCGTTTACGGCGTAAAACCGCGTTCACAGTACAGTTTTGTTTTGTTTTTTGAATGTCCAGAAGACCAGACTTAGCTTTTTTAGAGAGTACAGTGCAGTATTCCTCCGCCGCTACGTTTACGACGTAAAACCGGAAACTGCGTAAATCGGCTTTTCAAAATAATTTTTTTAATGGGAGATGCGCCGTGACCACGAAACGTCGTAACTCGAGACCGTCGTAACCCGAGGACTACCTGTACATATAAACCAGACACCTCATCATCTGAGGAAACAATGATTTCTAGTTTTTATATGGCTCAAAATGATAGTTTCCTCATAATTGGGGGGACCAGAAATTAATCTGTGGTGGCCATGGCCACCTTTGGCCACCCCCTGGTTCTGCCATTGGTATTCTCTGTTCAGTTTCAGTCCTTTGTTTTACTCTTTAAATCCCTCAACGACGGAACATCAGCATTCCAGTCCTCGTCATGTTCATCAATGTGCCCAGTGTGATATTTTGCTAACAGACGAGCAAACGAGCAGGAAATGATTGATCATTATTGGACAACTTGAATGGCGTGAATAAAAGAACGTATTCAGGCTGGTTGAGAATCTGCTGCTGATACGGATCAGCCAGAAGCAACAGAACTTTCCTTCATTAAGACTGGGCAGGTCTCATACAAGAAGGGAACACACACTCCTTCAGAACCACACACACTCCTTCACACTCGGTGCTCCTGCTGCATTCCTGCCAGCCTCCTGGCTCTCGTCCCGCCACACTTGTCAGCGGACAGCCAGGGCCCCGCGGTGTGTGCCGCTCGGCCCCAAGAGCCTCTCACGACCCTCTTAGCGTGCAGATGGTGTCAGGTGACAAGACCCGGAGCGGCAGGTCGCAGATGGAGGCCCGGCGGCTGCTGCAGCCGGAGCTCGTTTCTAAAACGAGACTCTGACCTCGGGGGGGGGGGGAACATACTTCACCCCGATCAGGGCCGAGAAAAGAAGGTCCGGACGTTATCTTCTAAAGAACATGAATTAAAATAAAATGTTATCGCCCGCCGCCTGAAGGCAGGAGGCAGAGGGACCATGTTTTGTTTGTCTCATGAACCCCTTCAACGAAACTGAAAACGTCAACATTTTGTTAAATATCAACAATTCAAGATGGCCGCCACAGCTAATCGACATTAGCCAACACAAAAACAGCTATGAATCAGTCAGTTAAATAGATAAGCTAAAACTTTAAGTGGTAGTAGCTGAGAGTCACAGACATCTTGTGACATTGTACGAGATTGTACAGATGCTTATTTTTAATGTTTCTGATTTTACTTTTAGTTTTGCGTCAGTTTAAAAGTCGTCAGGTGACGCGCCTCCCTTCAAAGAATGCTTAACCTTTCATTTAACAAGAATCCATAAAGTGTTTTTTTGTTGTGTCCTCTCTTAAACTCTTATAAAATCGTTAAAAGCCAAAGTTCATAAGTCTTCAATAACCTTCTTGAAGACTCGAAGCCAATGTTTTGGCCCCGCCCACTCTACATCAACATTCTGATTGGTTTATCGTTCTTGCAGAGCCTCTGCCTGGGCTCGGCCTTCTCACCTGACAGTGAAGTCCTGACCAATCAGAAAGCTCCTTCAAACGTGTCTCTGCCCGCAGACACACATTTACCAGAATCTGATTGGATAACAGTTTTCATGAATGAAAAACTGTTTTTGTTCAACTCCAAAAGTTGTTTACAGGGAGTCCTCGACTTACGGCAACTCGGACTTACGAACGGACTTACGAACAGTACAGTTGTACATTAAATACAGCACTGGTATGTGTTTTTAGGTGTTTTTAGATGAAAGTGTGTTAGCTAACCGTTTGTAAACAAAGTTATGTGCATGTTTATGAACCAGTATGTACGTTTGTGTTGAAAAACGGGTGTTTGGCGCAGCGCTAGCATACATTTTCCAACTTACGAACGAAAATCCGGACTTACGAACGCACGTGCTATGGGTTCCGACTTACGTCAAAATCGGGTTACGAACGGTCCTTAGGTCCGGAACTCGTTCGTAAGTCGAGGACTCCCTGTATATATATATATATATATATATTTATACACACACAGAGAGCTGGAGGGCTTTTATTTTGAAGGAGCAGTGTTTTCCACCTCAGCAGATGATTATTTTTTTCACAAACAGAGCAGCAGCAGAATGGAAACACGTTGAACTCTAAATCACACCCAAATCTTTGTGTCCCCCTCTTTTTTCTTCTTCTTGGTATAACTTAACAATCAGCCCTTTCAGTTTCAGGACACTTGCTCAATTGTCTGTTTTATTTTGCCTCAAGAAGTCATATTTTTAACTTTTTACTTCGACTCGGTTTTCAGTTTTTTTTTTATTATTTGACCTGCAGGAAACACGGTTGAAGAGGATTAAGGCCAAAACATACGAGCGTAATCTCAACAAAATGTCCAGATCGACATGGTTCAACGAGCTAACTAACATTAAAAAAACTAAATTATTGAAGGTTTAGAGTTCTTTAAAGGGATTGTGACATGATTTTGTAAATTTGAATATTTGTCAGAACATATATATCTTATATCATTGAGCTCTGGTCGTTTTTGCATAATAAATTATAAATATATTAAATTTTTATTCCAAGTTATGGTAGTCATTTCTCTGGGACACGCCCCTAAAATTCCGTGCATTCCGCAAAACCGTCATTTGACGTACACGTGGGGAGCCGCTGCTCAACGCGCATGTAAATAATAATGGCGGAGCATGTCGACTCAGACGAGTGCAGCATTTCTAGTGTTGATCTAAGCGATTTGTCTTCAGTTTTGGAAGGTCAATATAAGCAGTAGAAGTTTTAATCTTGCTCAAATCATTTTATTGTATACTCTATTAATGGAAAACTTATTAACTTTTACGATTCAGCTTTAAAAAAAACGTGCAGGGAGCTTCGTGGCTTTGAGCATGTCCGATTGCGTTTGAGATCTATCATTTTAAGACAGTAAATCATCCAAAGCTCTCATTAATAAACCCTCCATGAATAAAAACACATACTGATGTTACTTGATCGCGCCGACATAATTTAAAAATACCTAAATAGCACTCCGTGTTGACTCGGGTATCTATGCTAATGTCTGTTAGCAAGCAGATGTCGGCAGATAGTCCAGGTCACGTCTGACATATATCTTTTTTAAACAGTAAATCATCCAAAACTCTCATTAATAGACTCTCCCCTAATAAAAACAAACAACAGATCGTACCTGATTGCGCCGACATAATTTAAAAATACCTAAATAGCACCCGTGTTGACTCGGGAGCTATGCTAATGTCTGTTAGCAAGCAGATGTCGGCAGATAGACCTCACGTCTGACATATATCTTTTTTAAACAGTAAATCATCCAAAACTCTCATTAATAGACTCTCCCCTAATAAAAACAAACAACAAATCGTACCTGATTGCGCCGACATAATTTAAAAATACCTAAATAGCACCCGTGTTGACTCGGGAGCTATGCTAATGTCTGTTAGCAAGCAGATGTCGGCAGATAGACCTCACGTCTGACATATATCTTTTTTAAACAGTAAATCATCCAAAACTCTCATTAATAGACTCTCCCCAAATAAAAACAAACAACAGATCGTACCTGATTGCGCCGACATAATTTAAAAATACCTAAATAGCACCCGTGTTGACTCGGGAGCTATGCTAATGTCTGTTAGCAAGCAGATGTCGGCAGATAGACCTCACGTCTGACATATATCTTTTTTAAACAGTAAATCATCCAAAACTCTCATTAATAGACTCTCCCCAAATAAAAACAAACAACAGATCGTACCTGATAGGCAGTAAGATGGTCGCTGCAGACATAGGACTCTCAGTAGGAACCCATCGGTCACAAGTTCTCTGTACTTCCATTCTAGGCAAAGTTTCTCATCTTTTGGGAATTTGTGAAGGCTCACTTGTTCACTGCTGATATTAGAACACCCAAATGCGCTACAACGTGACAGCATTTTTCAAGTTACACCAAAAAAAAAGAGTCGATCTTTCACCAAACAAAGGGGCAAGCCAGGCTCCGCCTTATGCCCAGTGCCCACGTGTACGTCACATGAAGATTTGCATAAATTCACGGGGCGTGTCCCAGAGAATTTATGGTAAAAAATTACCATAAATTGGAATGAAATTTTAATATATTTATAATTTATTATGCAAAAACGACCAGAGCTCAATGATATAAGATATATATGTTCTGACAAATATTCAAATTTACAAAATCATGTCACAATACCTTTAAGATGTTGGAACACCTAATGTTATATAAGGGATCAGTCTCAGCTACTACCACACCAAATTTGAGCTCAGTTTCTGTAAACTTGACTGAATTACAACCACTTTATGTTTTCAAGGTGAGTCTGC
>JBBPBX010012026.1:0-19121 GCA_038048925.1 Garcialebias charrua | reverse complement strand
AAATGAACGTAATTGTGAAATGAGCTGTATTTAAAAAAATAATAATTAAAAACACCCAGAAAACAGACCAAAAGTAATAAAAAGCCATAAATAGGCCACACCTAAATATAGGCCACAGGGTATGCAAAAATGATTTAAAAAAAGCTGCGACCTATATTCCGTAAAATACGGTATGTCCGTGTGACAGTTTTCATCCAAGTGCCTGAGCAGGTTCTGTGTGGGGGGCGAGGAGTGGATTTGGGGAACGAGCGCGACGACAGAGTCCAGGATGTTTAACGGTTACGGCCGTGTTGAGAAATGGTTTTAACCGTGTGTTTATTTCTGCAGTGAGTAATGTTCCGCGCCTTGATTCGGCTTTAATTGAAGCCAAACGTCGCCGCCGCCGTGCAGAAAACACGAAGCGCGTCCAGATGTTTGCTAGCCTGGTTGAAACCATACCCTGTGCTTCACTTCGCTTCACACAAGGGTCTGGAATTTTCCCATTGAAAACCGTTTCTTGCTGGAGGCGTTGGCCTCTGATTAGGAACAAAACCATTGGATAATTTGAACAGGGAAACCATTCTGCTCCCTCCCCTCAGCCACCCCCCTCTGCTGAAGTTCAGCAGCTGAACTTGACTGACAACTGCTCCGCCCCCTCTGCAGCGTTTCTCTTGCTGCGCAAATTCTGTGTTTATATCATATGTTATAAAACGTTTTAATACAATAAAATCAAACCATGGATCGCTGGTCCAGCTCACCAAAACACCAGAAAATCTGATGGGACTCGCTCAGCAACTAAAACCCGAGTTTATTTCTCGTGACAACCTGAGGCATTTCCGTGTTCATTTTACAGCAACGAATTGAGCCTGCTGTCTCTCTCATTTTACTCAGCAGGAGGGTGGAGGAGAAGGAGCGATTACTTAACTTTTGGGGGAAAAAACCAAAAGAAAACTCCAGATAAGGGATTAAGAAGGGGAAATTAATAAATTTGTGTCACATATCTGCATCGCTTTGCATGAGAACGCGGCTGCGCGCTGGCTCTGGCTGCGCGCCGGGACAGGTGGCACTCAGCGGAGAGGAGGAGGAGGGAGAAGGGAGCGATAACTTGACTTTTGGCCCAAAAACCAAAAGAAAACTCCAGATAAGGGATTAAGAAGGGGAAATTAATAAATTTGTGTCACATATCTGCATCGCTTTGCATCTTTTGAATGAGAACATGCCGCTGCTCGCTGACTGAGCGCTGGCAGAGCCTTTTATAGGGCTCTGCGCGCTGGGACAGGTGGGGGCGTGGGTTAGGGTCCAAAACTCCGCCCCTTCTGTTCTCTGATTGGTCCGAACAAAAATCTACTGGACAAATCCTTGTGGGCGGGTAAAGTCCCAGACTGTGCAGTGAAGGGAAATGAGAATTGAGCGGAGCTGTGCAGGAAGGCGAGGGCCAGGCTAGATGTTTGCGTCTGCGTGATTACGGCGGGCCGGGCCGAGCTGCTGAAAGCCTCCCTGTCCCGGTAATTGGCCGTTGTTGGTGGAGTAAACGTTATCTGAGGAGTGCTGAGCTCCACAAGTGTTTTCTTTGTGTGTACGTGCTGACGGATGCTGCTCGCAGTGATTTTAAACTCTTGACTTTTTCACTCACACACACACACACACACACACACACACACACACACACACACGTGTCACTGAAGCTCGCGCTGATTGTTTTTAATGTTTTGGCCACTGCAGAATATTTAGTGGACTCTCACCCGTCCTGTTGTTTCTGCAGCAGCCGGCGTTCTTCGGTTTTGAACGTAGAACTGCCTTTTTCTTCGAACTGCCTTTTTCTTCGACTTAATGGTTAACAAGGTTCAAGGCCCGACGCCTTTCAGGCCAGAACTCCCAACTAAAACCACATCATCAAGATGGAGTTGCTGCTGGTTTGGTCTAACTTTGTATTTTTGAAATGATGCTCCAGCTCCATAGAACTCAAAAGAGGGAAAGGAAAGACTCTCAGCTACAACCACCCCAAATGTTACCTCCTTATACAGGTAGTCCTCGACTTACGACGGAGATCCGTTCCTACGCGGCGGCGTAAACCGAATTTCGACATAAGCCGGAACATACGTACATACTGCGCCTTATACGTACAGTACTGTATTTTACCAAGCACTTAGCCTATACTAACACAGTACCCTACATAATTATCAAAAAACACATACATTTAGGAGCCATAATGAAGGGGGAAAAAAGAGTTAATTTCCTACTGGGATGCTGTGGTGAAGCCGTCCGTCTCCTCCGTATTCTCTATTGCGTTTACGACGTAAAACCGCCGTCCAGCTCGGTCCATCTGCCGTATTCTGTTCCGTTTATGACGTAAAACAGGGTTCACAGTACAGTTTTGTTTTGTTTTTTGAATGTCCAGAGGACCAGACTTAGCTTTTTTAGAGAGTACAGGGCAGAATTCCACCGCAGCTACGTTTACTACGTAAAACCGGAAGCCGGAAACTGCGTAACTCGGCTTTTCAAAATAAAATTTCAAAATATATTTATATATTTTTTTTTCTTTTTAATGGGAGATGCGTCGTAACCGTGAAACGTCATAACTCGAGACTGTCATAACCCGAGGACTACCTGTATGTAAAACAATTTTCTTATGGGATTTATAGCAACTGATAATGTAATAATGGCTAATAATGTAATATTTTTATCCATTTTAAATGTAAAAAAGCCAATAACATATTTTGCCAATAATGTTATACGGTATCAAAGTTCATGCTGAATCATCCAGGTACCAAATCCAATAACGCTCAATCAGGTCATCTGGACAGTTTGTTTTTTTGTGGAAAGATGTTTCGCCCTCTATCCGGAGGGCTTCATCAGTCTGAGGAGTCCCAAGTAAACTGTTTCCCCACTAAGCAGTAAACACCTTAAGTGGACCAACCAGTTTGCTGGAGCTAAGATGGTTTCTGGGGGTTGTCCTGTCCCTCGTCGACGACTCCCAGGCAGACAGTCACAGCCAAAGTGGTTCAGACTGATGAAGCCCTCAGGATAGAGGGCGAAGAGTCTTTCCACAAAAAAGAAACTGTCCAGATGACCTGAACTGACCATTATTGGAATTTTATAAGTTATTACCTTATACTGGCAGGCTATTACGTTATTGACTAAATGCTAAAAATATATTTTGATAATGTAATAACCACAACAAATAATGTAATAATGCATAAATAAGACTGCATCTCTTGGAAATGAAGGATGTTTTTTGAAGTTTTTGTGCAGTTGGCTCAGCAAAAATATGCATATTATTCATATTCATCAAAGATTTGTCCAACTCTGTCACTATTAAGTTAAAGTGGTAAATGCAAAATACAGTACTAGCACAATACAGGTGGTCCCCGACTTACGAGCGAGTTCCGTTACTACGACTAAGACGAAAATTTGTATGTCGGAACCCGAAACACGTGTCGCTCGTAAGTCCGGATTTGCGGTCGTAAGTCGGAAAATTTATGCTAGCGCTACTAGCCTGGCCCTCGCCTTCCTGCACAGCTCCGCTCAATTCTCATTTCCCTTCACTGCACAGTCTGGGATTCCTCCCATAGACAACGATTTCTCCGGCCGATTTTTGACCGGACCAATCAGAGAGCAGAAGGCGGAGTTTTGAACGACGTCGACTGACGTCGTCATTCAAAATGGCTGCCGCCACGAAGGAATTTTCAATAAAACAAGGTAAAAAACTATTATTTCTCTGCTGATAAAAATATATTTCTTAGCTGACGTTATATCAGAAGTGTTCCTGAGCTTAACAGTTCCTAAATCAATTCACGAAATGGTCAAATCTGCTGGATTTAAATAGTTTCGGTTTGACATTTTCCAAACAGCCTCGGGTGCGCTACGAAAATAAATGATAAAAAATCGAATTTTATCTCAAATGTTTTATCTAGGCCAACAGTCAGTAAATTAGAGCCATATAATTACACACTGGTGGCAGAAAAAATATCCACCGAGTGGTTTCTGAGCAATTTATCTGATAGCCTGGACCTCGCCAGGCTAAACTAACAAAACTCCGCCTTCTGTTCTCTGATTGGTCCATTCAAAAATCTCCAGAGAAATCGTTTTCAATGGGAGGAATGCCAGACCCTAGTCCAAAGCGAAGTGAAGGACAAGGGTCTGGTTTCAACCAGGCTATAGCGCTACTACGAACACTCGTTTTTCAACACAAACGTACATACTAGTTCATAAAGATGCTCAGAAACTTGTTTCCAAACTGTTAGCTAACACACTTTCATCTAAAAACACATACCAGTGCTGTATTTTCTGTATGTTCTGTACAACTTTACTGTTCGTTAGTCAGCTCGTAAGTCCGGAACCTTGTATGTCGATGTGCTCGTAAGTCGGGGACCACCTGTATTTCTTGGAAAATGTTTAGTTCAAACTTTTCAAACAGTTACAGTTTCGTGAGCTTGTGACCCAGAAATACATATTAATGGTTCCTCCGGAGGTTCTGAGGTCAGTTTGCTGTGGGTTGTGAATTGGGTTGGAGATGTTCATCCTGGCCCTGTGGTGGACTTGCGACCTGTCCAGGTTGTCCCTCGCCTCTCACACAGTGATGGCTGGATATGGGCAGCAGTGACCCCCGCGACCCGAAGAGGAAGAAGCGAGTGAAGATAACAGATGGATGGATGTTCATTCTGAACGTTTTGTTAACATCCATTTGCCGGATCACGAGGTATTTTACAAAGTGTTGGCGCTCACAGTATGTGTTCGCTCAGCTACCTTCAAATCAAATTTTAACTAATTATCTGTAAATGTTGCTGAGTTATCACATTAAGTTTCTCAAGGCGCAGAAATTTCCACAAAAAATTGTCCTCTGGTTTATGGCATACTTTGCCAACACAGTCAAAATACCTAAATATTTGGCAGTTTTGGGTGTTTCGAATAGCTGACGCTGTAGTTAAATGACTACTGTATATACTATATTTAATATATGCACATTCCTATGGGTCAGTTAATTGTAGCTCCTCCAATCCATAAGATTTATTTGATCATCGAGGAAAATGACCGTGATCCAAAGCTTCTTGAGCTGGGACAAAATGGGCTTTACATAAACATAAATAATCACACACAAATGGTAAAATGAAAAGAGAATGTATGGAGGAAACTTAAACGAAAGGATTCAAAATGGAATAGATGTACGTTAAATATGAGTCTAAGAGAGGGGGTGTTGGATAAATATACTCCCCTCCACTGAATGATAGGCATTCTCATTTCTCATCAACCCCTGGGGAGCGGAGCAGGACCGAGCCTGCCATCTTAACCCTTCCCCTCTGCTCGTTTTACACAACCATCCCCGTCTTCATCACGGCGAGGGCTCGTCTTTCAGCCCCCCGCTCAGCGCTGCTCGGTCCTGACCCCGCATCTCTAATCTTTTTAATACGACCCCGAGCTCCCTCTCTCCTCCGCCATCTTCCTGCCCCCTCGCTGCTATTAACTGCTCGCCCTCTGACGTCCTACATGGCGTGTGATCACCATTAGCGCCTCGTGGAAAGAGCACCGTCATCATGCGTGCCATCATTTTCCTCCATAACCATTAGGGTCATTGTAAAAAGATACGACCACTTACGCCGTGTCTTCGAATAATGGACTGCAGCCACACGGGTTGGACTGCGAGGCTGTTCGCCGGCGCTGCCAGACACTGTCGTTATTTTTTATGGCTTTCTCTTTTTTGGTTCCTAAAGTACCTCCTTCCTGTCCTTCAGCTCTCCAAGCCAGAGGATGAGGGATGATTAGTGGTCGGAGAGACCATCCGGTTATCAAAACAGCCGCAGGTTTGATTTCCTTACCAATTACCAGAGTTCTAAGAGGAGTTCTCAAGCTCAATCGATGCCGCTGTTACTTGACCAAGGAGGGGCAGCAACTCAATAAAGTGGTATCCTGTTTCATTACAACCAAGTCATGGCCCAGTAATGTTGCATGACTCGATACAGGAGACATTGGTTTGTCCAAGCAGGTTTGCATTCATGTGGAAGGGAAAAAAAGAAGAATTTTATTTATGCCTCAAACACAAAAAGTTTAGAAGTCAAAGGTTTTTTGGAGATGCAATGGAAACCTAAAATGCTTCAATAGCCATGTTTCCATCAAGGTTTCTAGATGCGCATTTTGAAGTATCGCATCAGAAAAGCTGAATGGAAACGGCATGATTCGAATTAACTTCCTCTAATTTGCAAAAAAGTTGATACGCTCACTTGAGGTGGTTTTTGGGATCTTCGAATCAGAGCCGATGCGCAAAACGACAGATGGAAACACATTTGCCGACTCAGTTCTGACGTAGTGAACATTCACGTCACGTGACGCTCAGCTGTTTCCGCTCCGGACAACATGTAACATCGCTAAAACTAGTTGGCATGACAGAATAAATACAACTTGCCCGATAGCAACACATTCCTGAAATATTCTCTCCATTTTGCCGAGATGTGTGGTCGGGTCCTGTTTTCAACCGCTACTTCCTGTTTACTGTAGACATGCGTAACGCTGACGTCTGACGTAATGACGCTTTGCGTGGCCTGGTGGATTCGCTTCAAGCCAGTTAATGGAAACACTTCTGATTCGCATTAATTTTTATTTACATTTTTGCGAAATTTCAAAAATTCGCTCAAAATTCGAATTGAAAATAGATGGAAACACGGTTAATAATGCCCTCAGAATTAAGCAGAAGTGGAAGTAACGTGCAAATAACTCACCACCACAAACAGATGCCATCACACTCATGGTGGCACGTGGTAAAAAATAACCCATACTAAATAACTACCATAGTTAAAGGGGACCAATTATTGGTCCTATAATTTTTTATGGTATGTCTGTGGGCTATCCAGACCATGTTCATTCAATTTAATGCACCAAATAATTCTTAGATAATAAAATATCCCCTTTCTAGTTGTGCCTTTTCTCACTTCTGTTCTGAACGAGCTGTTTATGATAAGGCCACACCCTTCAAAAATCTGTTTACATTAACTCCGCCCTCCAAAGGGGACCCTGAGTCTGACGCCATTTTGAGCAGGGCAAATGAGGCGCTGACACGCCGCGTAGGCCGCTGAGAAACATCCATAAGTTCACCCTCCATGTTAAAAACTCTTCGAAAACAAGCAATAAGGCTGCAGAGTAACACACTGGCTGCTAACTGCTTAGTGCGAGCACCGCTTTTTTTGACGGACCACATCCGGCGCAGACCGGATATGGTCCGTGAGCAGTCGTCCGGTTGATTTAAGAGCCCGTAAATAAGTTTTTTTGTTTTTACTGATAGATAATTAGTTATTAGCGGTACTGCATTTTAACAACAACGAAACATCGAACTCTGAGATGAACTCAGGAAAAACAACCGTGACGTCTTTTATACTGAAGTGGGTGGAGCATCACCAGGGGTTGCTAGGTGAGGGGCTGGACTCAGGTTGGGGTGGGTTGTCCTGGCGCTTGTGACATCACAAGCGCCAGGATTTGAAAACGAGACATTTATATCACTGAAAAATAAATATACTTAGAGTAAATATACCACTGGGTGCATTTTTTTGGCCCTAGGACTGTTTTTTTAAGAAGTACATAACCAAAGTTGAGTAAAAAACCATTAAAAAGTGAATTTTGCATCTTTGGTCCCCTTTAAACTGCATACATTACATCTGTTTTTTTTATTTCAATTGTGCTCAGTTGATTGTTGGAATAGTTTATGGAGGTGGTGTCTCATTTTATCGTAAAATAATAATTAATAATAATAATAATTAATTCATTAACGCACTTTTCATTACTGAAAATCTCAAAGTGCTACACATATATTGAATGCTACACACATTCATAAACCGGTGGCGGCAGACTACCATGCAAGGTGCTTTCCAGTCCTACCGGGAGCAACTCAGGGTTAAGTGTCTTGCCCAAGGACACAACGACACATGGTGCGGGTCCCGGGAGTCGAACCGCCAACTTTCCGATCGGGAGACGACTGCCATTACCACTACGCCACGGCCGCCCCGTGATGTAGTTGAGTTTAAACACTACTTCTTATGATATCAAAATAAGGGCCTATTAGGGAAGCTCAAGGGGATTCAGCCCAAGTTGGGGCTAAGTAACATCAATGATATTTGTGCAAGCTTTACGTTTTTATTCCTAATGTACAAAAACATTGGATGTCACTCGGTTCAAGTTGGAGTTATGAGTTGCATGTTCTCCCCGTGCATGCGTGGGTTTCCTCCGGGTACTCCGGTTTCCTCCCACAGACCAAAAACATGCTTGTTAGGCTGATTGGTGACTCTAAATTGACCCTAGGTGTGAGTGTGAGAGTGGATGGTTGTTTGGTGTGAGTGAGACAGGTCCCTCTTGTAAATGAGTTCCCGTGACTCAACGAGGCTAGCCTGTATAAATAAAGGTTGAATGAATGAATATTAGATTTGTTGTTCTTGATCAAGTGTTACAAGGCAATAGCCTATGCTAAATGTTAGCTTGCTAACTTGAGAGGTAACCAACTTATGTGATGGCGTGTTTGAGGATTGAAGATAATTTATTACTGTATTGGTAATTTGGTTAACAGAACCTTTAAAATAAATTTACCATGCTCTGTTCAGCAAAATATGCTACACAGTATTGCTCGCTGCTTCGGTTGTGCTGAATGTGAAAGTGAAACTTAAGTTAACGACCATGACTTGAAAGTAGTCTTCTTGCTCCCTCTGCTGGATACAATGTACAATTACAATTGGTTGCCAGCATTTTAAGGGTGAAAATTAGAAGTGCTTGTATTGGTGCATAATGGGACGATCATCACCAATGCCGATATGTCCACAAACATCTTTATCGGCCTAAATTATCGACCCTACTGATGTATCGGTCGGGCTCTAGCTATTTAGCATAAATGCTAGTCTGTTTTTGCTATATAGCATCAGCGCTAGTTGATGCTAATCAAGCTCTTTTAATCTCTTTTTCTCAAAGCAGTTGTCTTTTTTTTTTTTTGACATTATTTTAAGTATTGAGATTGTGGCTTGAATGAATTCCTTAACAAATTTCAATAGAAATATTGATGCAACTCCAACCTTTAGTTTTTATGAGTCATAAAACTTTACTGCACGTGCAGTTTGACCTAAACATTAGAAACCTGATGTTTTTGACTCAGAACCACCTCCTCAACCAGATTTTTGGCTTCCAGTCGTTTGTTCCAGTTAAAACCCAACCAAAGCTTTCCTACTTTTCTGGCTCACCGTCAAATTCAGGCAGCGTCTGTGTCACCGGTGAACTGTCAGAGCGCAGAGAGAAGGAGAGTTGTTACGTGCTCCAGAGTGAGCAGCAGGCTGGTATCTCCACTCCAATAACAATTACATCAAGTGGTGTGTTAAATGAGGTGGCTCACGGTTCAGGGGCCGACGCTAATCACTGCAGTCTGCTTCCTAAAATACGGTCGTAATGACGGGCGGAGGGAAGGGTTCGGCTGCAGCCGAATGTGTAATTTAACCCAGACGCACACTGTACTTGTAGAAACAGACATAGTGCTCGTGATGTGAACAGTGGGTTGGATTCCAGCGCTTCTACTGTCAGAAGACGAGATGCACATCTGTCTCGTGTGCCCTTCGGCGTGTTCCGGAGGTGGAGAAACCTTCCAGAGTATCCAGAGACTGGCCGGCAGTGAGGCGATCCATCAACTCGCTCCCTCCTTCACGACCCCCCTCCATCATCACTTGAAGGCATTAAACCGTTTTTTTTCAAACTGACTTGCAGCTGTTCACAAATGGTTCTTATCTGGTGATTTCAAACCGGGTCTGGGTTCAGCTGAGGTAAGGCTCCTCATCGCCAACAATTAGTTGTGAAGTTGAAGAATCAGGTGTGTGTCGAGCGTTTTCTTAAAGAGGGCATTGGGATTTTTATTTCCATTAACATGGCTTTCAAATATCTGGAGGTGATCGGTGTGTCTAGTTGGGTTTGATGCTGATGGCTTGTTCGAACGCAGCAGCTGACACTAGTTTGTTTTGTCCTGAAACACATTTCTGATGTTTTTTTTATTTTCTTCAGTCTAAGAAAAGTGAGCTGAATATGAAGTACTCACAAACAAATTATTTTTTTTCTCTAAATGTATTCATTGCAAACTATCAAACATGAACTAGAGTAATTTTATTTAAAAGCCAAAGCTAGCACAAAGCTAAAAACATGCTAGCTAGACACTTAAACCAAACGCTAAATGTAACAAAACTTGGTAAAAGCTAAATACTGCAAAATAGCAGCTTTTAAATAGAATTAGCAGTAGTAGTATTAACGTTGAAAGGAGTAAAGCTAGCATTAGCAGTTGTAGTCCTAGACGCAGCAGAATTAGCATTTATAGAACTAGCTGTGTCAAAATTAGCATTAGCAGTAGTAGTTCTAGCAGTAGCAGAATTAGCATTAGAATTACATTAGCAATGGCATTTTTGGTGTTTGCATAATTAACAGCAGCAGAATTAGGCTCAGCAGAATTAACGTTAGCAGTTTTCGTACCGTCTCCATGGTGGTTCAGTTGGAAGAGCTGTTGCCTCTCAGCGAAAAAGTCGCTGGACCGAATCCCGACTGGCCACCTTTCTGGGCATGTTCCCTCCATGCTGTGTGGGTTTTCTCCGGGTTCTCCGGTTTCCTCCCACAGACCAAAATCATGCATGTTAGACTGATTGATAACTCTAAATTGTACTTAGATGAGATAATGGTTGTCTCTATGTGTCCCTGTGATGGACTGGAGGCCTGTCCAGGGTGTCCCTCGCCTCTCACACAGTGATGGCTGAATTTGGGCACCAGTGACCCATGTAACCCGAAAAGGAAGAAGCGGGAAAATATAATGGATGTATGGTTGGATAAATTGGTGGATGGATGGATGGATTGGTGGATAGATGGACAGATCTGGATGGGCGGCTGTGGCTGAGTGGTTAGAGCAGTCGTCCTCCAATGCGAGAGT
Source organism: Garcialebias charrua (assembly GCA_038048925.1). Classification (NCBI taxonomy): domain Eukaryota; kingdom Metazoa; phylum Chordata; class Actinopteri; order Cyprinodontiformes; family Rivulidae; genus Garcialebias; species Garcialebias charrua. The sequence continues at coordinate 8,227 of JBBPBX010012026.1, read as the reverse complement.
TGGGAGGTTCGAATCCACCAGTAGTCACATGTCGAAGTGTCCTTGGGCAAGACACTGAACCCCTCATTGCCTCTGATGTGTGTCCCATCATTGTATGAATGTGATAAAGTTCTGATTATTCTTTGTACAGATCTAGTAGAGTGTTGTATGAATGGGTAAATGAGGGCACAGATTGTTGTAAAGAGCTTTGAGTATCTTGGAATAAGATAGAAAGGAACTGTATGTATATAAGTACAGTCCATTTACTTTCATCAACAGGTGTTAATGAACCCAAGAAGAAACATTTTCAAGCAAAGAGCAAGTCATTGAAAGTTCAATGTCACTTTGAGTCTTTACTTTTTGTTGTTTCTGTGTGTTGGAAGCAGCGGATGTACATCAACATGTGCTTGAACGGTCGGCGCACCTCTCGCCTCTTGTTTCTGCTTCGTAACAGTCGGACATCGTTTCATATGCATTGATATTTGTCCAGCGGATGTCCCAGTCGACGGGCCATTACCTCGCTGAGCGGGAGCTCCTCGCTGAGCGGGCGCTCCTCGCAGCGCTGACTCAAGTCTTACCTCGAGTCGCAGCGCTGACTCAAGTCTTACCTCGAGTGTGAATGTGAAATACAGCCGGCGAACCCGAGCCCCGCGCTTCTGAAGGCGGCCCGTGTGAATCTGAGCCCGGGGACCCTCTTAAGGCGGTCTGTGATGGACGAGACTCTGACAGACGTTCTGTTCCGGAGGGGCCCGTCCTGCGGGGGGCGGATTGAGTGGACCAGGTGGTTCGGCTTGGCGCTGGCATGCGGGGCGCTCTCAGGCTGCTGCTATGTTTAGCTCTTACATGATGTTACATGTGCTGTTTTCTCTGGGCGTGCAGTGGCGTGCGAGGGGGGGCTTCCTAAGTACTTCTCGACCCTTCAGACTTCAGATGTTTCACCGTTTTATGAGTTTGAGGATGTTTTCACGTGTGAAGCTGCTCTGAGTCTGGCTCACTGGTGTTTTATTTGACTGTAACGTTTCAGTGAACGTCTCCAGACTTTGTCTCGTATTACAATGTTCAGCTCATGCAGGAGGCTCGGACAGGTTTTACATGTGTCTTTTTACATTTTAACTTTAATTGAAATGAACAAACTTGCAAATTTTAGTTATTAGCTGGTATAGCTTTCAACTTTCAATCATTTCAACAGGCATTTTATTCTTACCTGTTTTCTAGCCTTCTTTTTATTTTTGTTAACCTTTTGCTGCTTTTAGCTTCCAGCCTTTTGCTAAGTTTACCTAGGTTTTTGTTACTTTTATAGCTGTTAGCTAGCCTTGTGCTACTTTTAGCTTCTAGTTAGCTAGTACTTCTAGTAGCCTTTTGATAATTAAAAAATATATATATATATATTTTATGTATTGACTTTGCCTTAAGTTTTATCTATGGTTCTGATACTTTAAACTAGCTTTTTGTCATTTTCAGTCTTTAGCTAATATTTTGTTACTTGAAGCTTGCACCCTTTTGCTAATACTGTATACTTGGGTTTTTGCTGATGATAGCTTTTAGCTAGCATTGTGCTACTTTTAGCTACTAGTCAGCCTTTTAAAACATTTGTCCCACCTTTTGAAGCGTTTAGCTCACCATTTGATACTTAAGTTTTAGCTATGATTAGCTTGCTTTTAACACTTGGGTTTTAGCTATCATTTTGATACCTTTAGCTAGTAGCTTGCCATTTCATGCTTGGTTTTTAGCTGTGGTTTTATACTTTCAGCTTTCAGCTGTGAATTGGACAAGTTTGGATAAAGGTCTGTCGCCATAAAAAGCGAGTAAACATGTAATTACCTGTGTCGATGTTTGTCTGTTAGCAAAATATACCACAAACCATTTGACGTGTCCTAATGAAGCTTTCATAAAGTAACGACTGGATGTTCGCCTACAAATGAATAATGTTTCAAATCAATCCGATTTGAACTGGCTGCCAAAGCTAATCCACTGTAGAAAATCCAAAAATGGTTACAACTCAGTTATTTTCACAAATACTAAGTTTAAATTGTGTGTGGCAGTAGCTGGGAGTCATCCCCAACACTCTCTGAGAGCTAATAGACCCTCTGAGGTTTTGATGACCGTAACCCAAGCTCTGGCATTGAAGGCGGCGGGCGATATGCATTTTCAAAGGGAATGCTAGACCTTCGAGGTCTTAATGTTCAGCAAACGTCCATTAATTACATTAAAGAATGAGCAGTTTTAAAGTGTAGTGCATCTAATCAGGAATTAAACCTGCAATTACGTGGATTTAATTAAATGTACAAGCGTGACTGTTTAGCCGCTAACCTTCCCTCGGTTCACCCGTTTAATTAGAACCAATTCACAGATTTTTTTCTTGGAAACGTTTTTGTAATTCCCTCAGAAATTGCAGCTAAACGTTTGGAAATCAAGACAGAAGTTTGCAGGAAATTAGAAGGACAGTTTAAAAATAAAGATGTGGAGTTTTCTCCCTTTTTAGTTTTTTTTGTCTCAGAATGAGAGCCGGTTGGACACCGGCAAAGGTTTTGGCTTTTTTCAAAGGTCGTTCTGGACGGACGCTGAAGACGCTGCGGGCCGGAGCGACCCGTTGAGACGCTGGACACGAGTCTGGGCCAGACAAATGGAATCACAGACCTCCGAGCTCACCGGCGGGACAAGTGGGACTTTTAAATCAAGGATGCACCCCCTCCCCATCACTTCGCCTCCTTTCGTTACTCCATCCTTCACTCTGACACTTCTGAGCTCCGATCCTTTTGTCTCCACGCTTCACGTCTCAGAACCTCCAACGATTTCCCCCACACGTTTTTTTTGGATCTCCCCTCAGATCGCCGATTACTCAAATCCGTCGGCGCCGCCACACTTTGATGTGTGAGACCTCACTGGTGGAAAACTGTGAGAAAGCTTTGCCGGCTCGTCTCAGGCGGGTGATTGAGTCCAGACCTCGTGGGTTCTTCTCCTCGCCCCCCCACCTCAGATTGCAGGGTTCAGGGTGCGTTGGACTGGGGGGTGGGTGGGGCTGTGGCTCCCTGGGGTGCAGTAAAGCGATAGGGCGGTGGGGTGGGCTAGTATCATCACCCCCTGGGAGGGAGGTCAGAGGGCAGAGTTTAGGTTCTGGGGGGTGAGGAACGAGGCGTATTAGTGGTGGGGCTGGTCTGCTGCACATCTGGATTTCTGTTAGTTGTGGGCAAACTTAAATAAAGAATAATAACTAATCAATTAATTGATTATGTAGCTAATAGCCCATACACGGAGGCAGACACTGATTTAACTCGACCAACATGATCATCAAAACCACAAACATGGATATAACTCAGACCCTTCACAGGCGAGAGCTAAAATGATGTGTGGTAGTAGCTGAGACTCATTCACAGCACACTCTCTGAGGGTACCATGTGGCTGTGTTTTGTAAAACTGTGCTTACCCAGATTCAACGTTGGACCAAAACCTCTACGACGCCGTCTCGTCAAAAGATGACGGTCTGAAACATTGAAGGCAGCACGAGAAATTAATTGTGGGAGTTGTGCAGGAACTGAACTTTATTAACTCATCAGGGAAACTTGCACCAATATGGTTGAATATTTGGCAGCATGATGGTTTAGTGGTTGGTGGTTCAATCCCTGGTTTGGACCTGAGGTCTTTGTGTGGAGTTTGCATGTTCTCCTTGTGTTTGTGTGGCTTGTTCTCCTTGTGTTTGTGTGGCTTTCCTCCGATTTCCTCCCTCAGTCCAAAAATGTGCGTGCGAAGCTGCCTTCCAGCACAGGCCTCCCTTGAAACAAAGATCTTTTGCCTGGTTAATTAAAGTTAATGATTAACTAAATACAGTATAGCTACTGTTGGTTGTAAAGAAACCATTCCACAACCCGAAGGTGCCGCGCACTCCTTGGGTACCATGGCGGTCTGGTTTGGGTCATTTTCCTGCTGGAAGACCCATCTTCATTTGAGAAACCTTGTCTTTGAGACTCCTAATGCCCTGAAGTGTTCCAGTACTTGTTCTTTTGGCTGTATCTCCACAGCTAGTCCTCCTCCTCCATCTAACGCTGTCCTCTGCGTCCTCTGTCCTCACTTCAACTACCTCCATGTCCTCTCTAACTGCATCCATATGTCTCCTCTTTGTCTTTTTCCTGGCAGCTGCATTTCTAACATCCTTCTGCCAATATACCCACTGTCCCTCCTCTGGACATGTCCAAACCACTGTCCTCCTCTGGACATGTCCAAACCACTGTCCCTCCTCTGGACATGTCCAAACCACTGTCCCTCCTCTGGACATGTCCAAACCATCTCAGTGTGTCCTCTCTAACTTTATCTCCCAGTTGTTCAACATGTGCTGTACCTCTGATGATCTCATTCCTGATCTTATCCATCCTTGTCACTCCTAAGGAGAACCTCAGCATCTTCATTTCTGCTACATCCAGTTCTGTCTCCTGTCTTTTTGTCCATGTCTCTGTCTCCAGGCCATACAACATAGCTGGTCTCATCACTGCACCATTAGCAGAAAAACAACCCCAAACCACAATGCTTCCACACCTGTTCTTCACAATAGGAATGGCATTTTCAGCAGTCAAGTTGATCCCAACAAAACTTCCTTTGGGCCTCATCCAACCCCAGCATGTTCTCGCAGCTGAAGAAGGGTCTGTACATGGGTCTTCTTCAGTGCAACGTTTTGCCAGTGGTATTCCTGGTGACAGTGGTCCCAACTGGTCTTAGATCAGTAACAGTTCCTGGTGACAGTGGTCCCAACTGGTCTTAGATCAGTAACTGTTCCTGGTGACAGTGGTCCCAACTGGTCTTAGATCAGTAACTGTTCCTGGTGACAGTGGTCCCAACTGGTCTTAGATCAGTAACACTTCCTAGTGACAGTGGTCCCAACTGGTCTTAGATCAGTAACTGTTCCTGGTGACAGTGGTCCCAACTGGTCTTAGATCAGTAACTGTTCCTGGTGACAGTGGTCCCAACTGGTCTTAGATCAGTAACTGTTCCTGGTGACAGTGGTCCCAACTGGTCTTAGATCAGTAACTGTTCCTGGTGACAGTGGTCCCAACTGGTCTTAGATCAGTAACTGTTCCTGGTGACAGTGGTCCCAACTGGTCTTAGATCAGTAACTGTTCCTGGTGACAGTGGTCCCAACTGGTCTTAGATCAGTAACTGTTCCTGGTGACAGTGGTCCCAACTGGTCTTAGATCAGTAACTGTTCCTGGTGACAGTGGTCCCAACTGGTCTTAGATCAGTAACTGTTCCTGGTGACAGTGGTCCCAACTGGTCTTAGATCAGTAACTGTTCCTGGTGACAGTGGTCCCAACTGGTCTTAGATCAGTAACTGTTCCTGGTGACAGTGGTCCCAACTGGTCTTAGATCAGTAACACTTCCTAGTGACAGTGGTCCCAACTGGTCTTAGATCAGTAACACTTCCTAGTGACAGTGGTCCCAACTGGTCTTAGATCAGTAACAGTTCCTGGTGACAGTGGTCCTAACTGGTCTTAGATCAGTAACAGGCTCCTGTCGTGTAGCTGTGGATGGACCGCTCTTTCTCGCCAAGCTTCTTGCTGATGGACGGTCTTCTAGCTGTTTCCAGTCTACTGGTAGTTCAGATCTACGATCTTGTTCTTGATGTTCCTTCACAGCTTTTTGGTCTCACCCTCGGTGGTGGAGAGGTTGGACTAGAAGAAGCTGATCCTGGGGACATCCTGTGAGGCTTACTGCACATAACAGCGTCAGACCAGGAACATCTGCAGATATTGAGGGTCCTCCGTGTGCTTCACAGTCAGAGAACCAGTCTGTGGGAGGTCTTGTTCTGTCTGCATTACAGGGGATCAGAGTTACCTCGATGATTTTCAAATCAATTTTCAACTTTTATCAAATTTTTTTTTTGTTTTTTTGGACTTTTAGTCTGTAAAATACGGAAAATAATTTAAGCCATGGTGGCAAAAAGATATGTTTTTTAGAATTCATACTTTTATCTCAGAATAACAACTAAATTTAAAACAATATGAAATTAATCACAGAATATCAGTGTTCTGTGAATATATATACTGTATATACATTTTTATCTCGGCTCTTCCGTAGTATTCTCAATTTGAACACAGTTACCATAAAAACAAGAGACTGTTACCTGTAATTATTTTGTAACTTACAAACTCAGCTGGGGATTGAATCATTTCCCCTTCGCTGTGTGAGTAAAAACACATGAAACTTTTTTTTTTAAGTCACAGAAGAACAAGTCTGCTGATGGTGGACGTCCTTACATGTGTCTGTGTCCCTCTTGGTTTGTTTCGTTCCATTTCGGTGACGGAGACTCTGTTTACACTCAGAACACCGGTAGCCTCCAGACAACAAACCCAATGTGAATCAGTGACACGGAAATGAATCCGCTGCACATTAAAGTACGGTACTCTCATCTTCACAAGACCCCGAGGTTTTCAGAAGTTAACCAGAGGAAAAGAAGAATACGTAAACGATGCAGTGAGAAAAGGCACCAAACATTTTCTCTTTATTTATTTATTTTTTATGTTTCAGTTTATGTTCTAGTGGCTGAATCACTTTGCACAACCGAAAAGTTTCTGCAGGAACGGATTTTAGTTTGGTCCGTGAAAACTTTTCTGCCACAGTTCCTCTAAAAAGCAGAAAAGTTTGTTTGAATGTTATCAAGTCATTCAGAGTAAATGTTTAGGTTGTAAAAAAGTGCAATAACAACCAGCAAAGTTAAATCAGTTTTCTGTAGAAGACAAAACAATCGAGAAGATAAATCAGGGGCTGAAACGTTTAGAGTTTTTTAAAAAAGTTTTCAAACTTCACCTTCGGTGCTACAGCAGCTCCAAAGATGGACGACAGCGAGGTCAGGTCATCTGTCGGGCTCAGACCAAATACGTACTGGCTCTCAGGCTGAATAATTGGCTGTTGATGACCTCTGACCCCAGCTCAGAGTCTAAAGTGTCAGATCGATATCAGGCGGGGGGGGGTGTTCAGTAAACTGCATGCTCATTATCACAATTAATGCTTCGCAGTTAGAGTGACGACGTGTTGCAGAACGTTCTGCTGCAGCAGGTGCTGATGGGACGAGAACTTCTTATTCCAACATAACCAGTGTTTCTGTAGACGTCAAAATGGAGTAAATCAACTTTTTTAAAGGAATCATTTTTGTGCACACAAAAAAAGGCGGAATAATTTACTTGACCAGCGTTTGTTAGTTGTTTTTGTTTTAGGAACATTTTATCTTGCTGCTAGAAAAGACAAAATAATAAATAAATACATTTTAGTGTTTGACACTAGAGCCCAACGCGATATGGAAATTTTGGCTATCGCTGATACTGATATTGGGTGGTGAGGCGACCGCTGATAATCGATATAATGACTGAAAAGTTTTGAGTTTTATCCACCTCCAAGAATCTAAGAAAACAGCAAGTTTATTTTAGCAACCCTGAAGCTAGTCTAATCTGTATCCATGCTACGTAGTCCCACAGTAGGTTTACAGTGTGCGTTCACATTTTCTATCCTCCACTATTCACCATAAAGTTACTGTAAGTATGTTACAAAAATATAAATTAAACAAAGAATTGTCCTTCCTGTTCATTGTTTAAACAGTTACGTACGATTGTCTAATTAGTATTGAACGCAGCAGTTTATTTTTCTTTGTATAAAAGTAAAGATTTCAGAAACAATACATTTCATTGAGGACGACAAAGATAAGTCAAAGTCAAAGTCAACTTTATTGTCAGATCTGCAATACAGTATGTACTGTACAGGACATACACAGGACCGAAATTGCGTTTCTCTCAGATAACACTGCTAACACTGATATATATTTTACAGCTATGTTAGATTTGTTGTTCTGGATAAAGTTTTACAAGGCAGTTGCCTATGCTGTTATCTAAACATTAGCTTGCTAACTTGAGAGGCACATAGCTAATAACAAGTGGGTTGGAGGATTGAAGAGTATTTATTATTGATTTGTTTTAAAGATCAGTTAAAATAAACTTAACATGCTATGTTCAGCAAAATGTGCTACACAGTACTGCTCCCTGCTTCACCTATGACGAAAGTGAAACTTAAGGCCATGGCTTGAAAGTTGTCTTCATGCGCCCTCTGCTGGATACATTGTACAATTACAGCTGGTTCCAGTATTTTAGGGGTGAAAATTAGAAGTGTTTATATCGACGCATAATGGAACAATTATCATTGATACCGATATGGCCCCAAACACATATATCGGCCCAAAATATCAGCCCTACTTATATATCGGTCAAGCTCTATT
>JBBPBX010012025.1:22873-34042 GCA_038048925.1 Garcialebias charrua | reverse complement strand
ATATATATACATATATATATATATATATACATACATATATACATACTGTATACATACAACTTATTAGATTGTCATCACAGGAAGATCTAAAGCTCTGGCATGAAAATGTGTAGATAATATACATCACTTTAATGAATGCTAAGACTTTAAATATAAAACAATGAAGGAACTCAGATTTTATTTTATTTTTTCAGATTAAATATGCAAATAATGTAAAACATTAATTCATTCCACATTTATTTTAGACTTTCCTTTTGTCATTTTGTTCACTTTTGCATTCTGGCAATTGTGAAGAAAAATAAAAAAATCTTCTTCTTCTTCTTCTTTCGGCTTTTCCCTTTTCAGGGGTCGCCACAGCGAGTCATCCTCCTCCACCTCACTCTGTCCTCTGCATCCTCTGTCCTCACTCCAACTACCTTCATGTCCTCTCTAACTGCATCCATATATCTCCTCTTTGGTCTCCCTCTTTGTCTTTTTCCTGGCAGCTGCATTTCTAACATCCTTCTACCAATATACCCACTGTCCCTCCTCTGGACATGTCCAAACCATCTCAGTCTGGCCTCCCTAACTTTATCTCCCAGTTGTTTAACATGTGCTGTACCTCTGATGATCTCATTCCTGATCTTATCCATCCTTGTCACTCCTAAGGAGAACCTCAGCATCTTCATTTCTGCCACTTCCAGTTCTTTCTCCTGTCTTTTTGTCAATGACACTGTCTCCAGACCATACAACATAGCTGGTCTCACCACTGTCTTGTAAACTTTTCCTTTGACCTTTGCTGACACCTTTTTGTCACAAATCACTCCTGAAACTTTTCTCCATCCACTCCATCCAAGAAAAATAAAAAAATAAAGTGAGCATTTAAAAAAAAAAATGACTGTGCCAACCAAAAGTAATAATGTGTTTCAATGTACTTCAACATTGGACAGTCATATCCAGGCAATACAAAAATTTCTGTTAGGCCCCAGCTTGTGTTCATCTTGGCTCTTCTTTCAAATGAGCTATATTGTACTAGATGTGATTGACATTTTTTTTTTTTTTGGGAAACATCAGGCTTAATGTTGGATAAATAAATAAATATAAAACATTTCTCTTTCAGATAAGCAACAAGGAATAAATCATATGCTGTATAATCTGAAAGTTTATCATTCAAAATACTGTAAGCTATATATATATGTACAAAGTACATATGTTGTAAATATAATTATGTCAAATAAGGTTGTAATCAAGACAGACATATTTGTCATTACCACGGCCGACATTCAGGTTCTTTTTTCAGGATCATTAATAGTCACAGGAAATTCTTACAAAAATACATGAAGGAAACACTTTTTAAAATATATACAACAAAAGCAGGTAATTACAAACACAAACTGAATTCACAAGTTCATGCCAACAACAGTAAATTAACATTTCTTAAAGAAGTGCGTCTATCTGCTGCTTTTAATGTCAGAGTGGTGGATGAAGGTCATCTTTTGTTTTATGTGCAGTCTCATGCTATATTTCAAGATGTTACATTCAGCATATGTTGTGAATAACTGATCTACAGCCACATCATATTTTAACTCAATATCTGTAAACCATTTTTGTGTAGCTTGTTGTTGATTAGCTGCGGTAGTCATTTCAAATTGGGTAGAATCCTTAAGTTAATCACTTGTTAATATGTATCCAATTATTACTCTGTGAAAGTTTCACTAAAATCTGTCCAGTGCTTCATTAAATATTTTGCTAACAGACAGTGTTGCATCTTTTAATTAATGCCAAAGTTCTGGGCAAAGTTGTTGCACAAAATGCCACAAAATTTTCTGAAATACTGGATTTGGGGGATTTATTAGTTGTCAGTTATACGGTAATCAGCAACATTAAAAGAAACATTTGAAATACTGCATATCAGTCTGTGTGTAATGAAATAATATAATATACAAGTTTCACTTTTTGAATGGAATTACTGAAATAAATCAACTTTTTCATGATATTCTAATTTTATGACCAGCACCTGTAGAGCTCATACGTATGTGTGAGACTGACTCTTGCCAAAAAAAGGTTTTAAGTTTCAGCTCAAAATTGTAAAAATGTAATGAATTATAAAACATTTTTTAAGTTCAGTTGGCTATGGAAGCCATCTTCACTGGGGTTGACTCCTAAAGTTATTCATTTGTAGAAGTTTTTCCATTACATGTAATTAATTTCTGATATTTTCCAGGAAAAAGAAAATCCATTCTATGGTTCTTGTCGTATTTTATTAAAAGACAGAGAGCTGACTCTGAAGAGTTAATGGCAACATTTTTGACAAGAAACCTGCACAGCCTGTTTGAGTTAAAACACATGCTGGCCACTTCTCTCAGCAACTTCCACGCAAAAAATTTAAACATAAGGGGCAGATATAATAAGATGTATTCTTCTTTCTGCTACCTTTCATTTTTTAAATATTTTGTACATTATCATTTATGGGATTGTCTTGTATTGTTTCTTTTGTAAAAAAAATCAACAAATTCAATAAACATAAACATAAACATAAACATCAATAACAATGACGGAGATATAGACACTTGTGTTTGCTAAAACCAACTAGTTGTGGCAACTATCACAATGGAAACACATCAACATTTAATGGTTTAATTTGATAAATTATTTCAGATGTGAGTATAAAGGGCTAAAATAATAAAACCTGTTAGAAACATATTGTTGGCTAATATGTATAACATAATGTAATTAATACAAAACACTTGCCATTCATTGTTTTAGTGCACACACAATGCAACTAGTCACTCAGAGGTTGAGTAAATAATTTTTAAATCAACATTTTGTGACAATATGTCAGTTTAATAAATCTAAAAGATCACAAGCTCCAAGATAATCTGCTTTAAAAACACTAGGTGTAATGTTAAAGGGGACCACATTTAGCTTTTTAAAATTTTTATGGTATGTCTTTGCAGTTACCAGACAGTGTTTATTCAATTTAATACACAAAATAATTCTTAGATAATCAATTATACCCTTTTTAATTCTGCCATTTTTAACTTTCGTTTTGAACGACCGGTTTCTGATGGTGAGGTCTTGTGGCACGCCCTTCAAAGATCTGCTCACATTAACTCCGCCCTCCAAATGCAGACAAGGAAGTCTGAACTCACGTTACTGCACGTTTCTCCCTCTGACTCTCCCTCCTTCTGCCTGTGCGCGCAGCTGTAGTGTGGAGAAAAGCACACACACACACACACGCACACACACTTTGTTATCTGCGTCCCTCCAGGAGCCACGTGCCGGCTCGGCACACACACACACATACACACACACACTCACAGCGGGCTTTCTTCTTATCAACACTACCTGAGCTCTGATGGAAGTAAATAGATAAATAGGAGCTCAAGTGATCTTGGCTGAACCTGTATGAGGACACACAAACACGCGCACACACGGGATTGTCAATGGTTGCGGTCCTGCTAATGACACATAAACCAACACACACACACACAGAGAAACATGCGCATCTGTTCCCATCTGAAAACTATCAATTTTAAATCCATTATCTGGCCCAGGAGGGTCAGAGAGTTAGCTGGCTAGACTCTGTGACACTTGTAGCCATGAAATCAGGAAAAACAACCGTCAACTCTTTTAAACTGGAGTGGGTTGAGCCGCACCAGGGGTTGCTAGGTGACGGGGCTGGACTCAGGTTGGTGTGGGTTGTCCTCGCTCGCTTGTGACGTCACAAGCGAGATTGACTACCTGTTTATTTCAAAAACGAAACCTAACTTATCACAGTTAAATAAATATACTTAGAGTAAATAAACCACTGGGTGCATTTTTTTGGCCTTAGGACAGTTTTTTTATGAAGTAAATACCCAAAGTTGAGTAAAAAAAACATTAAAAAGTGAATTTTGAATATGTGGTCCCCTTTAATGAATTACCACTAGATGGACCCAGAGGGCAACACATTTCCCACCTGCCAACAAACCAGTTTAGATTTGAAATAAAACCAGTTTGACTCAGTAAACTCCTGAAGTTTTTGTACTTTGATCAGTCAGGTCTGCTCAATACGAGCCACATGATTAAAATCACCTGTACTTCTGCAGCAGAGCTTTTCCTGTCAGCAGCAGCGGTTGGAATTCAATTGAGTGGACCTGTTGTGCTTTTTCAAAGTGTCATAATAAGTCAATGTAGAGCAGCTGTGGAGAATTACATGACTGAGCAAGAGTTTCTGTACGGCCTTGTGATTTGTGTCTGCATGCTGGAACTTCTCCCAGATGCCCTCAAACCATAACAGCCGGGGTGAAATCAGTGAAATGATCTAATTTCATGGGATGGAAAGTGAAAACAAAAAGATAATACCTACCACGGTGATGTAATGTGTGTGTGTGCATATGTGTGTGCATGTGTCCTGGATAAGAAGGAGTAGATAGAAAATAGTACATCACATGTGTTTGACAGCTCTCTCAGCAGTTGCTGTCCAGAAGAGACAGAACAGCAAGATTTAAAAAGTATCTTAGAGATCTGAAATAAAAAGTAGCTCTTTGTCAAAATCTTGTGGCTTATCTTTACTAACAACCGCAAAAAGGAAGAGGAGATAATTATTTTGTGTATATTTTTGCCAAATCTGTGTGTGTTTGTAGTGTTGTCTCATGAACTAGTGAACAGATTTTAATGAAACTCTCAAAATATATTAACTGTACATCTACAACTGATTACTGTCTTTGTTTTTGTGTGTGTGTCCTGTCTGGCTCAGAATTGTTGTCCAAGTGTCAAGGTGATGCTCAACAGATTTCAAAAGCGGAAGAATTCACACAAAAAAAATAGAATCTAATCTGCATCAAAAAAGACTCAACAGGTGCTGGTCATAAAATAATAAAAAAATATACCAATTGCATTTGTTCAGTTAATAAAGAATAATTATGAAACTAAACCAACAATTAGTTTACCGAGCATCAATCTCAATGGACTAAATTTAACTCACAATAAATGTAATAACAATTTCTTAATACAACATTTAATAAAAACAATATATACTGGTCAGGTAAGAAGAAAGTTTCACAATTTCTACAATAACAAGGAAAGAATAAAAATTATGACACAATATCAGGGTTTCCCTCTTCCACCTAAATATAAAGAATTACAATTTAAAACTGTAAATAATATTTATCCTTCTAACGAGTTTATCAGAAATAGATTTAAATTTGAATGTGATAACTGTTATATATGCAACGAACCTGAAACAACAGAACATTTATTTTATTTCTATCATTCTGTGAACACATTATGGAGATCACTTCACGATCTCCTGACCATCAAATCCATGAACATAGACTCCTTCTCCATTCAGAATATCTTTTATGGATATGTATCTGAAATAATATTAAAATTCTATATACTGTACATAAATGAAGATATGGCAAGTCTAAACCATCATGGTCTGTATTCAAACAAGAACTCCAGTTGTTAAAACTTTCATTAGACTGTGCTAAAAAGCCACAAGCAAAAAAGCTCTTTGATCACCTCGCTCAGATAATATCGCCCTCTGAAAAATTATTTTAGTAATTATGTAAATTGTTAGATAAATAGTTACAGTATATGGTTGTTTAATATATTGGTAATATATTATTTGCAAACTTTCAAATAAGACTGTTACCTGAATTTAAATTTATGATGGTGGATATGATAATTCATTTAAGAATATGTCGACCTTAGGAGGTATGATAGTATATATTTGTGCATTCTTACAGTATATGTATCATTGTCATTTGAGATGGTCATTTGTTGTTCTATTTGTGTTCTTTTGTTCTGTATGTTCAATAGTTCAATAAAGTTAAAAAAAAACTGGCGACATGAAGAAAAAAAACTTTCACAAGCGGAGCATTACGGCTGGCCATAATGCCCCGCTTGATACATAAATTAAACTTTATTAGAGTTTGCTTCTTTTTTTTTCAGATGTAATGGACACAAGGACAAAAAACAAAGGAGAAAAGAAAGGCTGAAAGGTGGAAAAATGGTTTAAGGGAAAGAATGAGATAGAAGTAGAGGAGAGAGAGAGGTATAGAGAGAACACAAATCAACATAAGTGTAGTATTCCTGCGGAAAGAGGAAAAAAAAAACACCTGAGAAACTACAACAACAAACAACATACCATGCGTATATAATAATAGTTATAACATCATTAGAAAGTATCCGGTACATGGTCATACAAGTTATATTTGCAGGCCACCACAACCCAACTGAAAGTGTATCTGATAAACCCCTGAATATAAACACCTGTGTGTTTGAGCATGCATCAGGGCACCTGTGTGTGTATTTGTGTGTGAGCATGATTGTCACTGTAAAGCTAGATTCATACTCGACGCGTCGCGCAGCGCGCGAGGTTGCGCGCTCCAAAAGTGACGCAATTTCACAGTCCCCGCCCCTGCGCGTTGGCCCCGCGCGTGGGATTAGCGCGTGTCGTGCACCTCTGAATTTTTGAAACTCCGCAAGCCTATGCGCGCGCGGTGGGCGCTACGATTTGATTGACAGGTCCTCACCCGACAGCCTTCACCCTCTTCACGCCGGAGCCTGCAGCTGTTTGCGCCGCTGTGGTCGTGGAGACGGAGTCGCGACGCATGGAGGAATGTTTTGTGACACAAATGTATTAAATTCTCCTTCATTCCTGATCTGGAGTCGGACTTTTCTTTTGTTTTTTCGCCAAAAGTCACGTGATCGCTTTCTCCTCCGCTGACTCCATGCATTAAAACCGCAAATAAAGACAACAGTTCAGCACGCGAGCGGAAAGCTATTTGTTTTTGTTGTGTGATTTCAAACAGTTCTTCTTCTACGGTAGATTTCTTCTTCTACACCTTTCTTGCAACATATGCACAGGTTTTAGAGGGTACTGCCTCCTGCTGGTCCGTAAAAGAACAGCACTTTGCCATGCGCCGCCGTGCGACAACTATAAACACAGAGGCGACACTGTAAACGCATTTTGTCGCACGGCACAGTGCACGCGCAGCGCGCGCGCTCCAGCCTGCGGACCAAAGCGCGAGTCTAACTCAGCCTTAAGGTTTTCCATAACCCACAGACCCGCCCCCAGAGGACCTGATGATGACACAGGGAAGACCGAAGCCACAGACACCCGGTAGCCCCCATGTTCGGTGCCCCGGGAGTCCCTCAACAATGACAACCACTGTTGAAGAAGAAGAGAGGAGAGCCCTGGGTGACCTCCCAGCAGCCACTATGCAAAAGACCAAGGAGGCTGCAGCGATGAGCCCACAGGCCCCACCGGCAACCCGCTACGCCTGAGCAGATCCGGCCATGGACACAGAGACCCAAGCCCTGAGGTCATACCACCCCCCAACAGAGGCCCGACAGAGCCAGGGCACCTGGGCCCCGGCAGGCAGCCACCAGGGCAGGCCAACACACACCCAATCACCCAGCCTCAGACGCCGAGAGCCACCATTGTAACAGCTAGCAGGGAGATCAGAGGGAAGTGTGACGGGTGAAGTAGGCCCCACATTAAATGGGGGCCCCAAGATAATCCAGGAGAGTGGACCACCCAAAATCAGACGTGATGCATAAACAGGCACAGACAGACACAATCACACATTCCCACCCTCATGCTCACACACAGACATTCACACCAACTCATCCAACATAAACACACACAAAAATGGATGTTCAACACCCACTCGTACTCCCCATACACACTCTATGCTCCCAGGTGCAGGTAAGGTCCCACTAGAGGGGCAGCCTGTCCCCAGACCCAGGAGACGGTTCCCTTCTTTCTGGGGTGGAGAAAAGCAGACCGCCCAAACCTTGCAGCAGCAGAGCAGCCCGTTAGCCTGGACGAGGGCCGGACACCACCCAAAGAACCCGAGCCCTTACGCTGGTGACCAGTACAGACCCTCCTCTCCTATCACCAAAGAGCAGGCGGTGCTCATTCACACACACCCCTTACCCAGAGCCCTAAAGGCCGAGATACAGTGAAGCAGACTCGCGCGTATACGCGCGTATACGGAGCGGCTGCTTTACTTCAGCTGACTTCAGCTCAGACGTTCTCCTTGTTGTAATATGAGCTGCTGCACACGAAGGGGACAACTGAGCACGCTGATTGGTCACTTGCTGACACGCCTACTGAATTGATTGACAGCGCTCAGTCAGCTGAATGTGAAACCTAGTTGAAAGTGAAACCTTTAACATGAGCAGCTCGCTGGACTTCTGCGGTATTCTGATGCGCTGTTTCTACTATATATGTTATAAAAAGTTCTCTCAGAAATAAAAATAATAACAGGGAGCGCTTTTCCTGCAGCACACAGCCCACCAGGGGATATTAAAACATCGCGCACCCAGGTAGGACCTGAATTCATTCATTTCAATCATCGAGTGAACGGAGGAAGAAGCGGTTACTTGACTTTAGGCAAAAAAACAAAAGAAAAGGCCCGATCAGCGATAAAGAAGGGGAATTTATTTCATTTGTGTAACATACAAAACAGTCCGGCGCCGGGAAGTTTATGGTCAGACACCGCGTATCGCGCACGCGGATCGCGTATGCGTAGTAAAAAAATACTTTTGCGCGTACTTGCCCTGAGGGGCTACGGGGCTACGCTGCGTACGGGGCGTACGTACGCTGCGTATTGGCGTATCGTGAGGACGCTCGAGTGTATCTCGCCCTTAAACTTCCCCGGCGCCGGACTGTTTTGTATGTTACACAAATGAAATAAATTCCTCTTTTTTATCGCTGATCGGGCCTTTTCTTTTGTTTTTTTGCCTAAAGTCAAGTAACCGCTTCTTCCTCCGTTCACTCGATGAATGAAATGAATGAATTCAGGTCCTACCTGGGTGCGCGATGTTTTATATATTCCCTGGTGGGCTGTGGTGGGCTGTGGGCTGCAGGAAAAGCACTCCGTGCTCAGCTGCTCATATTACAACAAGGAGAACGCGAGCGTTTGGAGCGAAAAACTAGCGGAAGTGACGATCGGAAGTGACGGTACGGAGGAAATGACGTTAGAATTTGGAGCGAAAACACGAGAATCTACGCGAGAACGAAAGCCGAGTGTAGCAGCGGCTCCGTATACGCGCGTATACGCACGTATACGCGCGTATACGGAGTCTGCTTCAGTGTATCTCGGGCTTAAATGTCTACATCATCTGTCAAACTCAAGGCCCGGGGGCCAAATGTGGCCCTCGTTGACATCTTATCTGTCCCCCAATATGTTATTTTAAATGTATAATACTTTTATCTCTTTTTTTCAGAAATCTTTAGATATTATGTCAAAAGTGCAACAGAATATGTCAAATGAAACCAATCAAACTCTTGTTGAGGAACCTGCAACTAAGAAAAGATGTTGGGTATCTAACTTGAGTTAATGTAGATTCTGAAACCGGCCCTTAATTTGAAAAAAAGTTTTAAATTTGGTCTCCTTTTGTAAGTGAATTTGACACCCCTGGACATGCTACATTTGGGAGTGGTCACAGGTACCAGAGGTGAGACTGATTACACATCCCACCACTACCTGCATGACATTGTGTGCCCACCCTCAAGAATCTATATATGTCTGTGTCGTGAGAATGGAATAAGTGAGTGTCTAAGTACAACTGATAACTTATGGAGTCAGCACAATTCAAGATGGTTGCCACAGCTAAATGACCTTAGCAGGGCCAAAAATGGCAACAACTCTACCAATTTGACAGACACTGAAGGCCGATCTACACTTGAGCGTCCTCCCATACGCCACTATACGCGTGAATTTTGTGCGCATGTGTTTTGCTGCGATACTTCAGAAACTATCAGCTTTCAAACGCTCGCGTTCTCCTTGTTGTAATATGAGCAGCTGCACACGGAGGGGACTCAACTGAGCTCGCTGATTGGTCACTTGCTGACACGCCTACTGAAATGATTGACAGCTTCAGTCAGCTGATTCAGTGCTCCTCATGTAGCTCGCTGAAGACCGCTGCGGTGTTCAGATGCGGTGTTTCTACTATATATGTTATAAAAAGTTCTCTCAGAAATAAAAATAATAACAGGGAGTGCTTTTCCTGCAGCACACAGCCCACCAGGGATATTTAAAACATCGCCGCACCCAGGTAGGACCTGAATTCATTCATTTCAATCATCGAGTGAACGGAGGAAGAAGCGGTTACTTGACTTTAGGCAAAAAAACAAAAGAAAAGGCCCGATCAGCGATAAAGAAGGGGAATTTATTTCATTTGTGTAACATACAAAACAGTCCGGCGCCGGGGAAGTTTATGTTCAGACACCGCGCATCGCGTATGCGTAGTAAAAAAAAACTTTTGCGCGTACGTGCCCTGAGGGGCTACGCGGGGCTACGCTTTTGCCACAGCGTACGTACGTTGCGTATAGGCGTATCGTGAGGACGCTCAAGTATAGATCGGCCTTGAGTGTGGTACCTCCATTGATAAATCTGATCTCTAACAAAAGATCTGAACACAAACTAATCCCACAATACAGTATCAGTTTTTAAAGCTTTGAAATAATATTGGAGTCAGCTGTGTCTGCCCGTCAGCAAAATATCTCAAGAATCATTATTCAAATTAAATGAAACACGCAAATTAATCATCAGATGCACATCTACAACTGATTAGGTTTTGAGGTCAACTTCATTCAAGATTAGCACCTCAACCAACTCAACTTAAGACACACAAACATGGCTATAACCAAGCTAATTTTACAGATATCGAGAGCAATTTAAATATTCTGATAAATTTGCACATCCCTATCATTTACTGTAATTTGAGATTTAAACATTGCACAACGTACATTTAAACAAGTCATTGACTTTATGAGTTACCCAAATACAAAACTGTCATCTCAGCTAACAGACAGCCAAGCCAACCCAAATATTTCTATAACTCAGTCAGTTTTGCAAATACTGGGATGAAATAGTTAGTTGAGTTTTCTTCAACACATTTTCTGAGTACTGACATGTCACAAGCTCAAATAATAACCCATAAGATATTGTATAAAAAAATACAAGGTTTGACATAAATGGCTATAATGTTTCAAGTTTCAACCTCTGCCATTAAAGGCAGTGGATGATAGAGCTCACTTCAATGAATTTGAAGCCTTTAACAATTTTCATACTTTTTGCATAAATCAATATCATTGTTCACATCAGTCTGCGGTTCTATGGGTTACTATCCAATAAAAAATAAAAAATCAAGATGGCATTTGTGATACATGGAGTTTATATGTAA
>JBBPBX010012025.1:8649-22852 GCA_038048925.1 Garcialebias charrua | reverse complement strand
AGTGTCAAAAGCTTTAGACAGGTCTAAGAAAAGTGCAGCACAATAATCCTTAGCATCCAATGCTTCAACAACATCATTCAGAACCTTCAGAGAAGCAGACGTTGTGCTGTGTTGTTTCCTGAAACCAGATTGATGGAGAGGTAAGATCTTAAATGAGTCCCAGTAATTTTTTGATTTGAGAGTTTATCAGTTTTTCTAGAACCTTGGCTAAAATGCAGACCATGGTACCAAACAGCACACTTTGGCAATTTCCCAATCAATTTTATGACCAAATGCATAAAGAAAATGCACATTTTAAACACAGTCTTTTTTAAATGGAAAGCATATTTTTCATATAAGATTTACTTTGGTAGAGTGGGTTGTGTTCATGACAGACAGTAATGTTTTGCTTCTACTGTATTGGCTTTTTTGTGAAAATGAATGTTTACTAATCAAATAATTGGTCTTCTTGTAAACTGAAACATCATAATCCGTGTATGGTTCGTTCTTTCGTTATTCCGTTTCAAAATAAAAACCAAATAACCGAACAAGCTTTGGTTATTTGGTAATTTCGTTTTAAAACGAAATTACAAAAACGGTTTTTAAACGGTTTTTTCGTTATTTCGTTTTTAAAACGAAATTAGAAAAACAGAAATTGCAAATATAAAAAAAGGGTGCGATTTGGTTTTTGCGTAAGTACAGTTGTTCTTTTAATTTGTAGCGATACCGGAAATGACGTACCGGAAGTCGCCAAAGAATAACAGCGGAGAAGAAAGACGGCATAAAAACAAACCATTCCTAAATAATAGGCAATGGCTGCACTTGAACCGTTTTCTGAATTGATTATCGAACTGTTTGAGAGAGGAAAACCACACTCTGAAATCAGTAATGTTTTGCGTCGCCATGGAGCTCCACATTACTCGGTAATGGGCTGATTGGTGACTCTAGATTGACCCTAGGTGTCAGTGTGAGAGTGGATGGTTGTTTGGTGTGAGTGAGACAGGTCCCTCTTGTAAATGAGTCCCCATGACTCAACGAGGCTAGCCTGTATAAATAAAGGTTGAATGAATGAATGAATGAATGAGTGTCAGAAGGTTTTGTAAGGAGCACAACTTGTAAAGACACAACAACGTGTTGGACGCTGATTTGGAACGTTCTGTACTTTCTTCAGTTTACCAAGTATGTATCAAAGTTTATGGACAATATACTGCGATAAAATGAGCGAAACTTGTAAATACAAGCTAGCTGACGTTAGCTTTCTCTAGGAATTGTGTGTAAACATGGTGCGTTACAGTAATGGACCAGCAGGGGTCCTCTTGCAGGCCAAAAAATATATAAAATAATGAGAGAGGCATAATTATTAGACATTTACATTTATCTCGTACCTATTACCTTCACGTACCTATAATACATCCAGAATAAATATGTCATAGTTTTAATTTAGATTTTGGGGTAAACAGCAATTCAAAGTACTTCAAAATGCTAATTTCAGTTTGCTTATCTATAACTTCTATTGAAAATGTTGATTGATTAAACAAAAGTGTGTGTGTATATATGCTTACACACATACATACACACACACACACACACATATATATGACCTCTATTCAAAATTCATATTTCATGTCCAGTGTTACAAAGAAGAAGTTAATATTTATTTGTTTGATGGCTGTTACTATTTTTTCCTGAAAAGGTGTTTATATATACAGTATATATATATACAGTATATATATATATATATATATATATATATATATATATATATATACATCTCGATCGTAAGCACCTTTTCAGGAAAAAATAGTAACAGCCATCAAACAAATAAATATTAACTTCTTCTTTGTAACACTGAACATGAAATATGAATTTTGAATAGAGGTCATAGAAAAGCAAACTGAAAGAGGCACTTTGACTTGCTCTTTTATACAAAATCTAAAACTGTGACATATTTATTCTTGATATATTATAGGTATGTGAAAGTAATAAGTATGGCATAATTGTATATTGTTTATAAATATGAATCTCATTTTCTCTCATTGTTTCTTGACTGCAGGGGCACTTTCTGTTTCTCTTATTGTAATGCACCATGTATGAGCCACACAAATCTTTAAGAGAGAGCTAATGTTGACTGGTTTGACCGCAGTACATCAGATAACATTTTACATTTGTGTGTGTGTTTGACAGGACCATCCTACGGACGGAAATTTATGACGGGATACTTGTCATCTATTGGGATACATGCTGGAGAAACCAGAGTCGGTAGGGTCTTAAGAGAGGTGCACCAGCCTTACCATCAGTTGTGACAACATGTGAGTGAATCTGGCAATTATATATTAAACAGTGTAACAACTCAAACACTGCTTTTTATAATAGATTTAAAAAAACATGTATCCACTTCACAGGAACAAACTCACCCACACCCCACTGAACAGAAGAGGATCTGCAGTGGAAGTGGTCTCCACCTACAAGTACTTGGGTGTACACATGAATGATAACCTCAGCTGGAGCAACAACACCACCAGCCTGATCAAGAAAGGTCATCAGAGACTCTACTTCCTCAGACGGCTGAGACGAGCTGGTCTGAGAAGCCCAGTCCTCACCTCCTTCTACAGGTGTGCAGTGGAGAGCATCCTGTGCTCCAGCATCAACGTGTGGCATGGAGGCTGCACAGTTGAAGAAAGAAAAGCTCTGCAGAGAGTGGTGAAGGCTGCACAGAAGATGTTGGAGTCAGTCTCCCCACCATCACAGACATCTACACCTCCAGATGCAGGAAGAGAGCCACCTGCATCATGAAAGACCTCACTCACCCAGCACACTCACTCTTTGCCCCACTCCCCTCAGGACGGAGGTTGAGGAGCATCAAGTGTAGAACAACTAGACTGAGGAACAGCTTCTACCCTGAGGCTGTTAGACTCATGAATAAATAAATAATAAGAATAATCACTGTGAAATATCACATCATGTTGCTGCTGATCTGGTTCATGTTGCTATGTTCATTGTGCACATCTGCTCACACAGCTGCTGTTTGAAGTGATGTTTTTATGATATTAGTGCTTAGTGTATTTTTAGTTGATGTTTTTCTTAGTTCATATCTTAGATGTTATTACTGTTCTTCTTTTACATTTTGTTGTTGGATGTAACTGGGACCCTGTGTACATAATCTCGTTTCATCACATGAACCACATGTGGTGCAAATGACAATAAAGAATCTCTGACTCTGACTTTGTTATTTCTAAAATCATTTTTTCTCTCAAATAATGGAAAAAACAGACATTAACTAACAAAAATAGCAGCTAGAAAAAAAATTTCTCCAGTCATTTTTAATTTTGAACGAGATTTAGCCTACCAGAAAGCCTACACTTATCTTTGCAGGAAGTTTTCTTGTCCTGCTAACAGCTGCTTCCATCCTTTAATATTAGTAATAAAAATTATAAATATATATGATGTGTTGGTGGCTGACTGATAATTTGTATTATTATTAAAATTTGTATTTGGCAGGTTACATGACCAAATCTAGATTCTGTCAGCGATAAAAAAAATAAAAAAAGCTGTAGGTTCTAACACCCCACACAAGACCAGGTTTATTTTGTTAGTGGAGGGTTTATATTTATTTATTTATCACCAGGAGTATTAAAATGAGTTATAACCGTGACAAGATAGTGTGGACTCGTTTCACAGAGAGATGCGCCTTGAACACGGTCGGATCCGCCTCTCGGGTGCAGTGCGCGCTCCCGACACAGGGGGAACTGATTACAAGCTGACACCCCACACACGTCAAAAATTAAAGCAAATACAGTAGTATGAATGGTTAGTGCTGGTTTGACGTGGGTGGTGGGGTGTCAGCTTCACGCAGCTCAGATTCTCACGGGGGAACAGAAATTCGCACAGCACCGGGAGTTCATTTCCGGTTCCGCCATAAGCTCCCGTGTTCAATTAACAAAATAAAAGCTCGTCTTTGGTTTAACCAAAAACCAAAACGTTCTCCTTTTTTTATTTTTGGCAATTCCGTTTTTCTAATTTCGTTTTAAAAACGAAATAACGAATAAACCGTTTAAAAACCGTTTTTGTAATTTCGTTTTAAAACGAAATTACCAAATAACCAAAGCTTGTTCGGTTATTTGGTTTTTATTTTGAAACGGAATAACGAAAGAACGAACCATACACGGATTCATCATATGTGTTATTATATATATTGTATATTTGGGATTTGGTAATTATTCCAGATTGAATGTAAACATAATCAAAAAAGTCAACCTGTGTTAAGAAATTTCTAACATTGGTAGAGGTTGAACTAATAAGTTGTTTTGTTGTTTCTCTGGTAATCACACAATTATGTAATGACATTTTCTACAATGTCTCCATTGTTTTGCAACATTTTTTGCAATGCTTTTAACCAACTGTTCGAGTCCTACCTTTGATGAAACATAGACCAGAAAATGGACCCAACTAAACATGTACTAACACTGAGATAAACATGCTGAAACCAAACAGTTTATAATAAATAGGCAGTTTATGACTGAATCTTGATGACTCCATTTTTTTAAATGTAGGTTGGATTTAACATAACATAGACAAACAGACTCAACTAAAAAAACACATACGTGTAAAACACATTTGGTCTTCTAATTAGTGAAGCATGATATTGGATTTGTGGCCGATATCAGATATGCCGATATGTTAAAACTTATTCAGCCGATAACCGATACCGATACCAATATTTTATATATGTTCCTTTGTCAGAACATAGCCCTCTTATTTAGGCTTATTTGCTACAAAAATTGTGCAACAGCTGTAAGAGCTGGTGACATATATTCAGTAACAGCCATACAATGTGTATAGCACTTTAACTTACTGTATATTAAACGAAAAGTGTTAAATGTTATTTATTAGCATTTATTAGCATACCTGCAATGCTTTCTCACTTGTGGAGGCTTGTTCCAGGTTCCTAGCTGCAGTCTGCACTCCTGTGCATGAAGGACAGCCTTTTTAAGTTAATTTTTTTTTTGTCTATCCATTACGTTGTAAGACTAATCATGCTAATGGGGCTAACACAACGTCCAAATGTCTGTGGTAAAACTCATCCAACAAGTCGTGCTATTGGCTAGTAGCTTCTCAACGTCGTCAGAAATGACGGTTGTAACTTGGATAACATTACGTCGGAAAAATATCTCAGACTGGACGATGTAGCAAGGCTCATCGTAGTCCACAAATCTTCGAAATCTGACATCCTCACCAATGAAAAATAAAACTTCCACACCACAGATATTTTGAATATTCCTCTACGCCGTGAGATAGGGTGACGTCATCGCGTTGCGCTGCCACTGCAACGTCATCATGTTGAGCTGCTGCTGCAGGCAAAAACAGCACCTTTTACATTGGTGAGTTATTTAAATGGAATGGTCGATGTCCAATATTGAAAATTAACATTAACACTGGCCGATACCGATACCAGGCCGATAATATCGTGCATCCCTACTTCTAATAGTTATTTTATTTTGTGTGTGGGTTTTGCAGTGTTATGGCTGGTTAGCACAGTTACACAGCAGCAATTTGCCTCCAAGCTGGGTTTTTCAGTGTAGAGTTTGCGTGTTTTCCATGTGCATGTGTGGATTTTCTCTGGGCACTTGGGTTTCTTGCCATATTTTAAATGGTAAATGGTAAATGGAGCTTATTTATATAGCGCTTTCCAGCCCCCTTTGAGGGGCCCCAAAGCGCTTTACAATACCAACCATCCACCCATGCATACACACATTCATACACCGGTAGCGGCAGACTGCCATGCAAGGCGCCATCCAGTCCTACCCAGAGCAACTCGGGGTTAAGTGCCTTGCCCAGGGACACAACGACACATGGTGTGAGGAACCGGGATTCGAACCTCCAACCTTCCGATTGGGGGACGACTGCCATTACCACTACGCCACAGCCGCAATGCATGCTTTTCACATTAACTGAACTGGCTAGTAAAAACTGTAGTTTGGGCATTAATGTCCATCTCATTGGTCTCTATCGCTGTAATGGACTAGTGACGCACATTTGCCCAAAGGTCTGTACCACCTAAAGATAGGCACCAGCATCTCCATGACCAGGAGAAGGAATAAGAAAGTAAAGAAAACGGAGGAATGCGTGTTTTGTGTGTTTGGCTCAGACATGTTTTGCATTACAAATAAAGGCTTATTGTGAATGATGTGATATTAAAAGTTTTGCATGTATTTGAATCAAGGAAAGGCATGTGGAAAACTGAACTTTTGGCCTCATTGTTTGTTCTGTTATGTCATTCTGTAAGCTGGAGCCCTTTATGCAAAATTTCGAGGTCATTTACAATGTTTGCCCTCATATTTCAGTCCTTACTAAGATTAGTCAAACGGCCAAGCAACAGTGTGAAGTTCCTGTTTTTGGCACCTGTAAAACAGAATAAGAAATGTGTTTATCAGTAGAAAATAGTCCCTGTAAAAAGGTGTTTTTTATATCCATATACAGTCTGCCAAAATTATTTCTACAATGCAAACAAAGATTAAACAAAACAACATGCTTAAATTCTTGCAACTTTAAATCAAATCTATGTTCCGGTAACATAATTCACACTTCAAATAAAACAGCTCATGGAGTTTATGAAGTTTTATTACAATACTTTCAGAGCAGAGGAGTTTATTAATGAAGTAGTGTCTCACAGTTTCTATCTGTCTCTCTCAGTGAGAATGAAACCTGGTGCTGCTCAGTTTATCATTCTCTCTCAGGAGAATGTGGCCAGTGAGGGGTAGCCTGCTGGAGAGAAGGGGTTGGTAGAAAAACTTACACAAATATTATATCACCTTTCACCACACTGCCTATAAATATATATCTTTTTTTTACTAGACTGCTTATAAAGTTTCCTCCCAAACTTTGAATCCAAGTTAGTTTTTCTGGCAGTATTCACGCTACAAAAAGTCTGTTAAAGAACAGTGGCTATCAAATGGCCTGATGGTTTGGCTTTATCAAGAGGCCCTTTTGTACGGCACAATGTTCATTTGACTTTTAGCTCAAGAAGAATAACAATTCTCACTGTGAAGGGAAGAAGGAGAGAAAAACAAACTGAACAAAGTTGTCATTCTTTCTTATGATACAGACTGAATACAATTGGTAAGAATCCAAAAGGAATGTTTCAACTTGGACATATTTTTTCTATATGCAAACCATTGATGGGTGGTTTTAAATTATGCGATTTTCGGCAAGCTAGCCCATCCAGAACAGATACCAGAAATTATACCAGTAAGAAGTGAAGAGCTAGTGTTATCAGGCAGTTGCTGGAATGCCTGACAATTCCTCAAAGCAGCAAGTAAAACTCTGCAGACACTGAGATGGTTGATAAGGATCAAAAATCCACAGCCTCACGTGAATCCTTGATAAGATTTTGCATGAGGCTGTACAATGCAATTGCAGGATTGTACATGTGTGTTCAGATGTCCCAGAGGCCTGATGTTGGAAGCAGTGGGAAAGTGAGCACACACACATCCTGAATGTTCCAGTCTTTAGATGAGCCATACTGATGGATAATTGTTGTACTGTACATCAATCAATCAATCAATCAATCAACTTTATTTGTATAGCGCATTTCAAAAACCGTAAGGTTAACCAAAGTGCTGTACAACAACATGAAAGACAAGTTAACCAAAACGACAAAAAACATAAAAAACATACAAAAAAATAAAAAATAAAACATACATGTACCAGTCTTTCTGCGGGTGTATTAAAATGCCATAAAAAGAAGATCACGTTTTAAAAGCCAAAGAATGAAAGTGTGTTTTTAAAAGGGATTAACCATTACAAAACCCTATTACATCTGTGCATGCCATCCAGTAACAAGTATTGGACACTTACACAGGTCCCCAACCATGGTCCTTGTGGCCCAGTGTCCTACATGTTGTAGCTGTTTCCCTACTTCAGTGCACCTGATTAAAGTAATTGAATTACCAACTCAGAATGTCATTACGTTTAGCAGAAGCCTGTTAATGACTCATTCATTCATTCAGGTGTGCTGGAGCAGGGAAACATTTAAAAGATGCAGGACCACGGGCCCTGAGGACCAGGGTCAGGAAACTCTGCTTTAGAACATCTCATGCCATAATTCACAATGCCTCCAACAACTTCCTTGTATTCCATGCAGCGTTGATTGCATGTGAAGTTTTTAATGTAACTAAGACATGGAATAAAGCTAAGTGATGTTGTGTCAAGTACAGGGATGAATCTTTGTTCTGCATTACCATGAATAATGGATCATGTGCTGCAAATGTTACAGAAAGACACATTGGCATTACTCATGGCATCATCATGTAGGGAAACATATTGTTTGACTTCATGTCACATCTGGTGGTGATTTGAGGGACCCAGACATTATAATGCTAAGTCAGTAACATCATGCACCCAAGTATTACAACTCCTAAGATGGCACCCTGCCAGTCTTTTAACAAGACAAAGCTTGTCCACACGGCAGTTACTGTGTGCCCACTGACTGCCTGCATCATAGCCACGTTCGTTAATGTTTTCCCATTTGAAAATGATTCAATCAATCAACAACCAACCAACATATATTTATAGATCCCTTTACAACAGTCAGATGTTGTACAAAGTGCTTCACAGTACAAAAGTTAAAAACAAAAAATAAAGCAATACAAAACGCCAGAGTGCCACTTGGTGTTAAAAGCCTGCTTTTAGCCTGGGCAGCACAGTGGCACAACTGGTAGAGCTGCTGCCTCTCAGCGAGAAGGTTGCCGGTTCAAATCCCGGTCCGGGGCCTTTCTGGGTGGAGTTTGCATGTTCTCCCCGTGCATGCGTGGGTTTCCTCCGGGTACTCCGGTTTCCTCCCACAGACCAAAAAACATGCTTGTTAGGCTGATTGGTGACTCTAAATTGACCCTAGGTGTGAGTGTGAGAGTGGATGGTTGTTTGGTGTGAGTGAGACAGGTCCCTCTTGTAAATGAGTCCCCGTGACTCAACGAGGCTAGCCTGTATAAATAAAGGTTGAATGAATGAATGAAAAAAAGATAAGATTTGAAAAGTCCCAGATCAGTGATGGTGCACAGTTCATAAGGTATAAGGAGAGATGACAGAGGTAGGGCAGTTGACTTGGGATCAGAAAATTGGAGGTTCAACTCCCTGCCTTACCCACATGTTGTGGTGTACTTGAGTAAGTTACCTAACCTGAATTGTCTAAAATATTAGCTTCATCATAATCAAACATGTCTGCTAGATACCAGACAATTTAAATACATATTTCCCTTAATTAATATCCACATTTTAGATCTGCTTAAGTTTTCTCTAATGAATAGTTACATATCACAGCACTTTAAGATTGCTATAATTAAACCTTTACTTAAGAAACATAATCTTGACTCAGGAATCCTGGCAAATTATAGACTTATATTCTAATCTAATTTTCATCTAAAAGTTATAGAGAAAAAAGTTACAGGTCAGTTGCATGATTATCTACTAATAAATAATCTGTTTGAAGAGATTCAGTCAGGGTTTAGAGCTCACCATAGCACAGAAACAGCACTGGTGAAAGTTACTAAGGATATTCTCATGGCCTCTGACAATGGACAGGTGTTTACACTGGTCCTGTTAGACCTCAGTGCTGCATTTGATACAGCTGATCACAATATTCTACTACAGAGACTTGAATATGATATTGGGATATTAAAAAGCATGGGATGAATGCTGATCATACAGAGTTATATTTGTCCATGAAACCCAATGAATCTAATCAGTTACTTAGTTTACAAGCATGTCTTAAAGATATAAAATCTTGGATGATCCTTAATTTTCTGCTTTTAAACTCAGAAAAGACTGAGATTTTAGTTTTTGGACCTGCTTATTTTAGGAATTAATTTTTAAGTATTTCGCCCTCCTTGGTGGCCTCCAGCTCAAATGTTAAAAATATTGGTGTTATATTTGATCAGGACATGTCTTCGCCCACATTAAAAACATTACTAGAACCACCTTCTTCCACCTACGTGAGATCGCTAAAATTAGAAACATCTTATCTAAAAATCTAGACTGGACTATTGCAATGGTTTATTATCCAGGTGTCCAAAAACTTCTTTCAAATGTCTTCAGTTAATCTAAACTCTGCTGCCAGAGTCTTAACTGGAATTAGTAGGATATATCATTTCTCTCCAGTTTAAGATTCTCTCCATTGGCTTCCCGTCTCCATTGGCTTCCCCTCAACAACCTAGCTCCATCTTATATTACAGATCTTAATGTTCCATATTTTCCTAACACAGCACTTCACTCTCAGACTGCAGGCTTACTTGTGGTTCCTAGAGTTTCCTAGAGCAGAATGTGAGGAAGATCTTTCAGTTATCAGGCTCCTCTGTTGTGGAAACAATTTCCAGTTTCTGTCCGTGAGGCTGACACATCGTCCAGTTTTAAGACTGGGCTTAAGACATTCCTTTTTGATAAATCTTATAAATAGGGTTTGCTTTTTATGAAGCCATAGGCTTAGATTACTGGAGGACAAATTGACCACATTTCTTATAATGAATTGTTGCAAGTGAATACTTTTCGTTTGTCATAGTTCATCCCTGGATCCCCCTCAGTTTCTGTTTATTTCATCCTGTTCGGTCCTGCACTGCCTATCACCCGTCTTCAGCTCCTGTCGCACTCACTCAGCAATCTGCACTCATCTTCTTGAAAAAGCTGTTGCTAGTCAACTTCACTCACACCTGTCCAACAACAACATATATGAAGAGTTTCAATCTGGTTTTCGCCACCACCATAGCACCGAAACAGCCCTAGTAAAAATTACTAACAACCTCCTTCTTGCTGCTGACTCTGGTCTTCTGTCCATCCTCATTCTTCTTGATCTAAGTTCTGCCTTCGACACCATCTGTCATTCTATCCTCCTCAACAGACTAACCTCCATTGGCATCTCAGGTACCCCGTTAGACTGGTTCACCTCCTATCTCTCTGACCGCACTCAATTCATTCAGCTTAAATCCTTCCGTTCCCAGTCTTCCCCTGTCTCCACGGGTGTCCCCCAAGGCTCTGTCCTCGGACCCCTCCTCTTCATCATTTACCTCCTTCCTCTAGGTCACATCTTCCGCAAATACGGCGTCCATTTCCACTGTTATGCTGATGACACACAGCTCTACTTGTCATCAAAACCAAACTCCACCCACCCACCCTCCATCCTCACCGACTGTCTCAATGAGCTAAATCACTGGTTTTCTAACAATTTCCTTCAACTAAACAGTAACAAAACAGAAATCATTCTTGTTGGTACCAAAAACTCTATTTCAAAATCAGAACATCTTCTCGTCCCCCTTAACAACTCTCTGCTATCCCCTCCCCTCAGGTCAAGAGCCTCGGTGTCATCCTCGACACCAATCTTTCCTTCACTTCACACATCAACAATATTACTTGGTCTGCCTATTTCCACCTCCGTAATATTAACCGTCTCCGTCCTTCTCTCAAACCCCTTTTTTCTTTTCTTTTTAAGCAAGCCTATTCTGCCTCCACATGATTTTATCTTTGATCTTGGTTGATACTATTATTGATTTTACTTGATTTTATCACTTGTTTTATTTATTTATTTATTTATTTTTTAAGCAGGCCTATTCTGCCTCCACATGATTCTGTCTTTAATCTTAGTTGATATTATTATTGATTTTACTTGATTTTATCACTTGTTTTATTTGTTGTAGCACTTTGAGATTTTTATTCATGAAAAGTGCAGTATAAATTAAATTTATTATTATTATTATTATTACCCCGCTCCACAGCCATCCTTGTGCACAGCCTTGTGACTTCCTGTATCGATTACTGCAACTCCCTTCTCTACGACCTCCCCAACAAATCTCTCCACAAGTTACAGATGGTCCAGAACTCAGCTGCCTGTGTCATCACTCAAACCTCCTACTATAACCACATCACTCCTGTCCTGCAGCAGCTCCACTGGCTCACGGATAAATCATGCATTGTCTTCAAAATTCTACTTCTCATTTTCAAAGCTATCCACAACCTTGCCCCTCCTTATCTATCTGACCTCCTACAAATCTCCATCCCATCACGCTCTCTCAGATCCTCCTCTTCGCTACATCTCCATGTACCCTCTGCTCGCCTCTCCACCATGGGGAGCAGGGCCTTCACCTGCTCTGCCCCTCACCTCTGGAACGCTCTACCGCCAGACCTTCGAAACACCACCTCCCTTTCTCTGTTTAAGACTGCTCTGAAAACACGTCTCTTTAGACTAGCTTATCATTAACTTTACTAAATGTATTTTATGTCCTGGATGACTGAGAATCTTCACCAGCATATTTTATATTATTTTGTATTTTATATTCTTCCTTTATTTTATATTTCAATTTGGTTCAGGCTCGTTTCCAGTGAGAGTTGGACTCCGCCAAGGTTGCCCTTTGTCACAGATTCTGTTCATAACTTTTATGGACAGAATTTCTAGGCGCAGCCAAGGTGTTGAGAGGATCCGTTTTGGTGGCCTTAGAATCGCTTCTCTGTTTTTTGCAGATGATGTGGTCCTATTGGCTTCATCAGATCGTGATCTACAGCTTTCACTGGAGCGGTTTGCAGCCGAGTGTGATGCGGCCGGGATGAGGATCAGTTCCTCCAAATCCGAGGCCATGGTCTTGAGCCGGAAAAGGGTAGCATGCCCTCTCCGGGTCGGGGAGGAGGTCCTGCCCCAAGTGGAGGAGTTTAAGTATCTCGGGATCTTGTTCACGAATGAGGGAAAACTGGAGCGTGAGATCGATAGGCGGATAGGTGCAGCGTCCGCAGTGAAGCGGGCGCTGTACCGGTCTGTCGTGGTGAAGAGAGAGCTGAGTCAAAAGGCAAAGCTCTCAATTTACCGATCGATCTACGTTCCCACCCTCATCTATGGTCATGAGCTTTGGGTTGTGACCGAAAGAACGAGATCTCGGATACAAGCGGCTGAAATGAGTTTTCTCCGCAGGGTGTCTGGACTCTCCCTTAGAGATAGGGTGAGAAGCTCAGTCATCCGGGAGGGACTCGGAGTAGAGCCGCTGCTTCTCCACATCGAGAGGAGCCAGTTGAGGTGGCTCGGGCATCTGGTTAGGATGCCTCCTGGACGCCTCCCTGGTGAGGTGTTCCGGGCATGTCCCACCGGGAGGAGACCCAGAGGAAGACCCAGGACACGCTGGAGGGACTATGTTTCTCGGCTGGCCTGGGAACGCCTTGGGATTCCCCCGGAGGAGCTGCTCCAAGTGGCTGGGGAGAGGGAAGTCTGGGCCTCCCTACTTAGGCTACTACCCCCGCAACCCGACCCCGGATAAGCGGAAGAAAATTGATGGATGGATGGAATTTGATTCAATTCTGTGATGTGTTTCTTGCTGTGAAGTGTCCTTGGGTGTCCTGAAAGGCACTTTGAAATGAAATGATTATTATTATTATCTGCTGTACCCTGTCTCTGCAATCACCACTCACCTGCCACACCTGTTCAGCTCACTTCTTAAGCTCAACTCTCACTCTCCTCAGTGCCAGATTATTGAAAGCTCACCAGCCAGTAAATTCTCCAGCATTCTCCTCGTCCTTGTTTTCTGATCTTGAACTCTGCATCGTCTCCTGACTCTTTGCTTTTGTCTTGCTCCTGACTGGACACCTCTACAATTTTCTGACCACGGTTAAACAACCCTTGCTTGCTCTCTCTCAACCACGTTTTTTGGATCACCCTTCTCTGCACTTTTTGCTTTGCTTGTTTTTGTCTTCCTGGCTCTTGACCCCCTGCTACCTCACCGGACAACGAGATCTGGACATCCCATCATCCTGCGTTCCTGCTGCTGATTTCTCTGCATGAGTGACTTCACCCAGTCCACAGATCCTCTTCCTGCCCTGCTGCGAATTGAGAAGGTTTGACTGTTGTAGTTTGACCATCATTTTTCAAACTTCACGTGCAGTCACTAACCTGTCTCTCCTGTTGCTAGATCGGCACACCAGCTGGACCCAAGCCTCCACCAGAAGCGGTTACAAAAATAAAACCTTTAATCTACTCTGAGATCTGGTGTTGATTTTTTTTTCTATCTTAAAGTGATTCTCGACCTGCCATTGTGTTTCTGTTCATCCTTCCTGCCCTCTCAAACTCAATTGATCAAAGCAGATGACTGCTTGTCCTGAGCCTGTTTTTGCTTCTTTCTCATGAGGGAGTCCTTCCTTTCCACTGTTGGCTTCATGCTTGCTCAAGATGAGAGTCTGCAACAAAGTTAAACTCAAAGCAGTCTGT
>JBBPBX010012024.1:42627-54809 GCA_038048925.1 Garcialebias charrua | reverse complement strand
ACTGAATAGTTTGTCCAAATCTTGGGGAATAAAGACTCCTAGATATTTTAGTTTTTTGGCATCCCACTTAAGTCTGTATGTCTTTCTTATAAATTTATTAGGTGAGTAATTAATTGTCAAAACTTGTGTTTTTGTGATGTTTAGACTGTAACCTGACAGTTGACCAAATTCAACTAGAGCTGACATGAATTTGTGGAGCGTTATATCTGGGTTTTGGAGGTATGCGATTACATCATCTGCGAAAAGGCCAATTTTGTGTTCGGTATTTGCAAAACTAACACCCTTTATCTCATCGTTATCTCTAATGGCCTGTGCCAAGGGTTCAATGAAAATTGCAAAAAGTGCTGGACTTAGACAGCATCCCTGGCGGGTTCCTCTGTGTAGTTGGAAGCTATTCGTTAAATGCCCGTTAATTTTTATTCTGGCCCGTGGTTTATCATATAGTGATTGTATGCAGTTAACAAACTGATTATTAAAGCCCATACGTTCTAGTACCTTGTATAGAAAGGTCCAATTGACCCGGTCAAAAGCTTTTTCTGCATCTAGGCTAACTAGTGCAACGTTGAGGTCCTGCTTTTTGGCTTGAGTTATTATATGTAATGTTCGTCTTATGCTGTCTTGAGTTTGTCGGCCTTTGATGAATCCCGTCTGATCTTCATGTATTAAATCTGGTAGGTAGTGTTCCATTCTCCTAGAAATTATTGATGTAAAAATTTTATAGTCTACATTCAGAATTGAGATTGGGCGATATGACTCACAATGTTCAGCATTTTTCCCCTCTTTAGGGAGAACAGACACTACAGCCTCTCTCCAAGATGGTGGAATCTCTGCCCTACTCAAAGTCCAGTTAAAGGAGTCGAGCAGGGCAGGGGAAAGCTCCTTTCTAAACACTTTGTACCATTCATTTGGGTAACCGTCACAACCAGGACTTTTATTATTTTTCAAATGTCCAATTGTTGCATCCAGTTCTTTCTGTGTAATGGGAGCAGTTAGAACTTTGTTTTGGCTTAATCCGAGCGAAGGGAGGTCCAAAGCTGTCAGGAAATTATCAATAGCATTTATATTAGCTGGTTCTGGGGCAGAATATAGTTTTTCAAAGTAATTTTCAAAGGTCTTATGTATTTTGTCCTCATCGTAGGTTAAGTTACCAGTTGAGTCTCTAATTTTGGTAATTGAATGTTTCAATTGTTGTTTGCGAAGTTGTCTAGCTAAAATCCGTGTAGCTTTTGGACCTGATTCGTAAAATGTTTGTTTGGAGAAACGTAATTTATTCTCAAGTTCCTCAAGTACCATATCGTTTATATTGTTTTTAGTTTTCGCTATTTGTTTTGATACTTCTCTATTGTTAGACGTTTGTTGTTTTAGTTCTAATTTCCTCAATGTGTTTTGCAGTTCCTCGTATTTCAATCTTTTTAAGATAGGTTGTTCTTGAAATTAGTCTCCCTCTCATTACTGCCTTGACCGTGTCCCAGACCATGGTGGGGTTTACTTGCCCATCGTTATTATCTTTTATACATTCCCTTATTTCATTTCTAATCTCCTTTGTTGTGGTTTCATTATTAAGGATACCTACATTTAGGCGCCATATTGTTGTTTTAGGTCTATTGGATAGGCTGATGGATAGATAAATAACATTATGGTCAGAGATATCAGACGTTCCAATTAAGCATTCCTTCACTTTAGATCTATCTATGGTGTTCATCAGGAACAGGTCGATCCTAGAGTGAACTTTGTGTGTAGAGGAGTAGTGAGTGTATTCTCTTTCCTTTATATGAAGGTCCCTCCAGACATCAAACATTCCCATCTCCCTGATCAGAATATTTAAATCTTTTGACCTACTAGTTTTTTGCTTTTTATTGCTTGTTGTATCTAGAGTAAAATTAGGGATTGTGTTCCAGTCACCGGCACAAATAAGAACTCCTTCACTAAAAGAGATAATGGTGTCAAAGAGCGTTTTTAAGAAGGTTCTGTCACTCTCTGGAGGTACATATACATTAACAATCGTAACAATGACATTATCAATCCTTCCCTTTATAATAACAAACCTACCCTCTTTGTCACCCTTCTCAGATATCAGTTCAAAGTTCAGTGAGTTAGAAATTAGGGTGAGAACCCCCCTCTTTCTACTGTTTCTACAAGAGCTATAAAATGTGTTTGAGTAACCAAATGATTTGAACTTTTCATGTTCTTGTTTAGACATATGTGTCTCTTGTAAAAGAGCAATTTTCACCCCATCTTTTTTCAGCTTAGCTAAGACCCTTTTTCTTTTCACTGGACTACTCAGTCCATTTACATTCAAGGAAGCGACTTTTAGATTATATGACATTAATATAAAGAGTTACCTTGACTGATTTGACCCCTGAGCCCAGAACACAAACTGTAATAAACACAAAAGGAACACAAATAGAACAACAAAAAGAACACAAATAGAATACAAAATAACAGACTGACTTCCAAGGTGAGAAGAGCCTCCCTCTTCTCACTCGTGACCCCGTTGGCAAGTCGAGGGTTAAACCTCTCAGGCTGAGAGGGCCCAAAAAGGACAGTGAAAGCGTCTTTAGGAAAAAACACGTCCATCCTATTAGTCCAACGTAAAAATAAAATAAACAGTGTCCTCTCCCACGAAGTAATAAATCAGAGCCTACTTACAGTAGTGATGAGTTGTGACTTGTTGTTTTACTTATTTTCACTGGGACAAGCTCCTTTGGAAATCCTGCAGCTTGCTCCTCGCTCTCTGCGCCACTCCTGCGCCGCTGTTACCCGCTGGCTGCCAGTCCAGCAGCTCCCGGAGACGCGCCTCTGCTCCAGTGTTGACATCAGCTGCAGCCGGCTCCTCCACCTGGATTCCACGTTTCTTCATCTCGTTGTAGACTTCCCGAGCGCTGGAATATGTGCGCGCTCCCGATTCCCAGTGGACCCTCATGTTGGTAAATGGTGTTTGGAAGCGGATGCCTTTTGCTTTGAGCACTTTCTTGATAGCGATATATTCTTTGCGCTTTTTCACTATCTCAGGTGCATAATCATGGTCAAAGTAAATATTTGAAGCGCCCACCTGAAGTTTGCCTTTTTTCCACACTTCTCTTAAAATCTTTTCTTTTGTAGAAAATTCCAGAAAGTTGACGATGAAAGCCCTCGGTGGTGAATTGGGTGGGGGTTTATTTGTCAGAGTGCGGTGAGCACGTTGTATTTTCAAATCAAAGTCCTCTGGTAGCTGCAACTGGGTTCTCAGGAGTGTCTCAATATACTGTGTAGCCGAGTCCCCCTCCTGCCCCTCTGGCACCCCAAAGACACGCAAATTGCTTCTTCTGGAGCGGGACTCTAAATCAAGCACTTTAAGCTGCGTTTTCCTCTGTTGTTCGAGGCAGAGGCACAGCGCCTCGGTCGCTTCTTTAGCCCAGTTCTCCACTTTGTTGATGCGGGTCTCCGCCTCGTCAACCCGCACTGCTAGGCCTCGCACCTCGGTGGAAATATTGTCCAGCTTACCGTTGATTTCATGTCCCAGTTGGTCGAAGTTATGTTGTAATTTTTCGTTGTCCCCCTTCAGAACGGTCTTCAATTCACCGATAGCCTTGAGTATTCCTTCTGAGTCCGTGCTCGCTTCGGCGCTCGTAGCTTCCACGTTAGCCGTGCTGTCGCTAGCTTGGTTTGAGCGTGTGTTAGCTTTGGCCACCGGGGCGTTTTTATCCTGAGTTTTGGGCATCTTTACTAACTTTTTTATGGCTCGACGTGTTGATCCTCCCGCTCATAGATTATTTTGTCAAAAATAATAATCCTATTAACGAGTTCTGAGCGGGGATTTAGATATTAGCGTGGGAGCGGAGCTCCAGTGCGACCGTCTACTCCATTTGCTTCCGGAAGTCAGTTTTTACCTTATTTTAACGTTAGTTTTAGTCGTGTTCTTCAGAGCAGCGTTTTCTCCTGCCTTTTACATCATGATGGTGCCACCGGAAGTCCTCCGGACCTAACGTTTTTGTCAGCATAACAGCGGTTTGACTAACTTTTATAATTCATAAGCGGATTTGCGCTATTTTTATTTACAATGCAGTACCGTTAATAACTAATTATCTATCAGTAAAAACTAAAAAACGTATTTACGGGCCCGGACGACTGCTAACAGACCATATCCTGTCAGCGCCGGATGTGGTCCGTGAAAAAAAAGCGTCCCCTCAGTCTCTTTGCTAGAGTGAGTGCTCTCAGTTAGCAGCCAGTGTGTTACTCTGCAGCCTTATTGCTTGTTTTCGAAGAGTCAGACGAAGAGTTTTTAACATGGAGGGTGAACTTATGGATGTTTCTCAGCGGCCTACGCGACGCGTCTGGATTTTAAAAAGTATTTTGCCATTTGCCCTCTTCAAAATGGCGGCCGCGACGGCCACAGAAGATAAGGACTTTCCATGAAAACACGGTAAAAACAATTATTTCTTTGCTGAGAAAAAATATATTTCTTAGCTGACTTTATAGCACAAGGTTTTTCTGAGCTTAACCGGTTCAAATGGTCAAATCTGCTGGATTAAAAAAAGTATTTCGCATTTGCCCTCTTCAAAATGGTGGTTAGCGTGTTATCATTAGCATCCGCTAGCATTGCTAATACATAAGTGCTTTTGAAATTGCGGACCTAAATAAATCAATAAGTGCTTTAGAAATAGCGAAACTAATTTTTGGATTAGCGTTGCCCAGCACTGGCACTGCTCCTGGTAACAGCTCCTGCTTGCCTGGTATAAAGCCAATGGAGCCAAGTAGCCAAGGCTTGTACTTCAGGTGCACCTCTTTAAAGTGGTCACTGCACAGGCAGTCATGCCGTTTTGGAAAGTAATTCTTGCGTTTGAGCTTACATAACCATGCCTGTCGAAGTTTTATATCTTTCGGGAACCCTAAAAAAGAAACTCCAGTTGTTTTTTCTGGCCGATTGGAACAATTAATTGCTACACACTGAACCATGTTGTCCGCCACTCTTCCACTCATTACTACTGTATGAAGCTACACAACACTGTATGAGGGACAACCGTGGCCCGACCTACGTCATACCTGGGAGCGAGAGCAGGCGGGGGGAGGGCTGTCAAAAACACCGGATGAGACTTTTTTCACTTTGCAAATTCTAAATTTGAGTTAGGATGAAATTTTTGACTTGTGAAAATTTCTCAACAAGCTTATTTTATGCTTTTCATTAGACTACTATTAGCTTAAAAACAATTTTCTTTTCTCCTTTAAGGTAACATTGGTCAATGTTTATAATCCCCCAAATAGCAACAAGCAACATTGGTCAATGTTTATAATCCTCCAAATAGCAACAAGCAATTCTTGAGTAGCCTCACAAATAAAATAATTATGGAAACAGAGGGAATGTTGATTTGGGGATGGGATTTTAACATGGTATTAAACACAAAACTTGATACTACAAATAGTAAAAAAAAAAAATTCATTTACAAAATAATTTAAATTGACATGTGAAGTGTTTGGATTTGTTGATGTTTGGAGGGAATTGAACCCCAATATAAAATACTACGCACATTACTCTGCACCGAATAAAAGTTATTCTAGAATTGATTATTTCTTTAAGAATAAATCTGAAGTATATAATGTAAAGGAATGTAAAATAAAAGAAACAAGTATATCTGATCATTGTTCCTGTAATAATATAGATAAATACGTCAGTTTGCTGACATCTATAATTTAGATGATAGATTTGAGCAGGTTTAGACTGACACAAATTTATCATCAGTTATACGGGTTCTCAACTTTTTCAGATTAAATCAATAAATCTGTGGCTCAGTGAATGTAATGTAACTTGACAGGAAACGTTATTATGTTGACCTACCAAAGGCAGAGTCATTTAATAACAAAATCATCAAATTACAATCACAACATATTTACATAGATTGATCGATCACAACTTATAACTAACTTTTCAGCAGATTAAAACATAAGACAACAGAACACAAGTTAATGGGTCTTATATTAACTTATTTCTGTGGCACAAACTTAACAGATTAATAGCTTATGAAAAAGAAGAAATAGGAGGAAGATTTGAGAAAGGAAATGGTTGAATCTTATCTTGAAATGTTTAACCAGAGTGGCTCATCCTCTGTTTGGTTTCGGCTGGACATCCGTACCGTGATGAAACGACGTTTACCTTTGTGAAGATTTTCTTATCTCGACTCCAGTAAATTAGTCAAGCCAGATGCGCATGCCTTGCTGCGTTTTACAGGCGACACATTTTCATCCTGCCACGGTCTCGTGAGGTCTGCTTTGGCCTCCCAGAGTAATGTTATCAGCTCCGGTTTGGTTTCAAGATAACTTCCAGGAAAAGTGTTCACAGCTTGGAGCAGTGACCCTCAGATGGCTAACAGCTGACGTGCTGTTAAAGCCTCGCTGAAGACGTGGGCCTTTGACTCAATGGCCGGACGTACAACTGCTTGGAGAAAGACGTCTATGCATCTTTCATTCTCCCAGAGAACTCACTGTGTTGGAGCTCGTGGTCCCTTTGCACTCCAAGAATCAACAGGAAGTGTCCCTTTAAGAAGGGGGTGTGACTTAGTCACATACTTCCTGCTGATTGGTTGTCGTACCCCTAGAGAGGGTGTGACTTTGCAAGTGAGTGAGTTTGAGTGACAGATGATAGGGTAGACAGTACATAGAAAAACATACGTCAGAAGATGCAGGTGCATGTGAACAAGCCATGTAATTTGTTTTGAGAACAGATTCATTGTTTTTAGAAAGGACGGGAGACAGAAAGCAAATTATGTCTAGAACTTTTCCTTCGTTCCAAAAACACTTCAAACAAATACGACGGATTGTTCAGTCAACTTTAAGACAGTTATTCTGCACAGAGCAGACAGTTTAGAGCAAGATCATTCTGAGATGTTCTCTTAACTTTGGCATATTTAAAATATACCAGCTTAGTAAAATCATCATTAAATGACAAAAATATACTGTTGATCAATTCTGAATTAACACACATTAAAGAGAAAGTTCAATCTGATTAATTGGTGTCCATTAATTCAAAATAATTGTAACAAAAATAGTGTCCTTGAGAGCTTCAAGAAAGTCTAACACTTAGAGTTTCAAAGAGATGCAGAGAGGTGTACTTAAAGGTCAAGCCTAAAATATCAGAGATGAGGTGTTCCACTACAGTCCCCCTTTTGGAAATCATCGCCTGTCCTTGGAGATGAGTTCCAACACGAAAGGATACCACCGAATGTCTCTGACCTCTATGTAATCCAGCAAGTGGAGAAAAAAAAAAAGTAAAAAAAAATTTCAAAATTATACTCCCATAATGTTTTTGGAAATTCCATACTGTTCGTAGGTAATCCCATTGCGGTAAGCTTTCAATCCTTTGGAAAACATAGTCTGTTAACCCATGGAAAACTGAGTCTGTGATCCCTTGGAAAACAAAGTCTTATAATCCACAACGGTAATTCCACAACGATGGGGGTTATTGATTTCATCAGCAAGAATGGTTTTTAATCAGCATGTAGAGGGGATCCCTCGATTGAAGCAGAGGAGGCGGCCCTTGGATGAAGGTTGAAGACCAACGTTGGATCAGCAGGTCCCCACATCGAAGGTTGCAGGCTGGATGGCTTCCAGTCGGTGCCACCCTGGTTCAATGTGTCATGCAATTATGTGGTTTTAGGTGGGCTTATGATTGGGATTCTACATTAAGCCTTACCTATATGCACCTGGTATGTAAGCTATCATGGATTAGATCAGCTACAATTACCAATTAAGGGGTGGATCAATGCTGTAAAAATCAGATATAGGGATCTATACCTATAGAAATTTGGAGGGCTTCTGTAACGAAGGCCTCTTCTCAGTGGTGGGCCTTCGACCGCAAGGTAGCGCTATTGCGCTAATCCGCTTATAGCGTAGCTAAATAATCTGTTAGCTTTACAGCGGATTGACTAAGTTTTATAATTCATAAGCGGATTTGTGCTATTTTTATTTAAAATGCAGTACCGCTAATAACTAATTATCTATCAGTAAAAACGAAATAACGTATTTACGAGCAGCGCCGGATGTGGTCCGTGACAAAAAAGCGTCCCCCTCAGTCTCTTGGTGTGTGCTCTCTCTATAGCAGTTAGCAGCCAGTGTGTTACTCTGCAGCCTTATTGCTTGTTTTCGAAGAGTCAGACGAAGACTTTTTAACATGGAGGGTGAACTTATGGATGTTTCTCAGCGGCCTACGCGACGCGTCTGGATTTAAAAATAGAAGTTCGCCACATTAGCACTCTTCAAAATGGCGTCCGCGACGGCCAAAGAAGCCAGGATTTTACAACAAAACACGGTAAAACAATTATTTCTTTGCTGAGAAAAAATATATTTCATAGCTGACGTTATAGCACAAGTTTTTCTGAGCTTGAGAGTTTCACGAAATGGTCAAATCTGCTGGATTTAAAAAAAGTAGTTCACCATTAGGACTCTTCAAAATGGCGTCCGCGACGGCCACAGAAATTAAGAACATAAAATAGCTGACAGGGCAGCAAACTTACATACTCAGGGAATCACAAGGAACTCAGGAGACAGAGGCAACAGGAGACAATGCCAGGACAATGATAAACACAGAGATACAGACTTATTTTTGATTTGATTTGATGTTCATTCATTCATTTTAAAAGAACAATACAAAACTGTTTCATCAGATACAAGGATGAATAGACTTTTAGCTGAATGGATGGATGGATAGACAGTTAGCTGGATGGCTGGATGGATGATCTTTAACAAGTTCTAAAATCATTAAAATTTAAAGCTCCCCTGACATGATCTTTCAACTTTCCAAAAAATGGCACAACATATATAAATATTAAGATTGACCCCTGACCGTTTTTGCTAAAATAATGTGAAATGAATGAAAATTCCTCTCAAAAATAGTTTAAAATTAGCGCCGTTTTTTTACACGGTAAATTCGGGTTTTTCCGGTCACGTGATTGTAACGTCAGATAAAGAACTTTGCTCCAACCGCACATTGAATACAATGGACAAAAATATAAACGCATCCGTCGAATTTAGCCATTTAAAACTGTAGATATTAGCGAATTGGCTTCAGTTCGTGAAGAAGAAGTTATTTTGAGTGATGAACAACACACAGCAATGTTCCCTTTTGCCGTGTTGCTTGTTTTGTTTTCAGGAGAGGTTGCACATTCACGAAGTGAGCACCAGATGTCAGCAAAGCTACCGTGAACTCTTACAGAGCTCTGTAATGGAGAAATATATAAACGTATCCGTCGAATTCAGCCATTTAAAACTGTAGATATCAGCGAATTGGCTTCAGTTCGTGAAGAAGTTATTTTGAGTGATGAACAACACACAGCAATGTTCCCTTTTGCCGTGTTGCTTGTTTTGTTTTCAGGAGAGGTTGCACATTCATGACGTGAGCACCAGATGTCAGCAAAGGGCCCACTTCATGAATGTCCTGTATAAATAAAGGTTGAATGAATGAATGAATTGATTTTGCATTTTTAACATCACTCTCCAGAACATTCCACAATCCAACTCCCTGAATTGAGGTAGACCGTCCCTTTAAGCTGGTTCTGAATTGTGGTTTGATGAATATCTGTCCCTTTAAGATTGTAATAACTTTGTCTAAATTTCTTTGGATATTTAAAGGTAATGTGTTATTATGAGCCCTATACATAACTGATAAAATACTATATTCTACCAATTCCTGGAATTTCAATAAATTTAGCTGAAGAAACAAGGTGTTTGATGGGTGACTGAAATGTTTTCTGGTGATTACTCTTACAGCTCTCTTTTGTAAAATAAAAACAGGCTTTGTAATTGTTTTGCACGCTTTTCCCCAAACCTCAATACAATAGATTAAATGTGGAACAATGATTGTGTTATACAACATATACAGAGCTTTATCAATTAAAAAATCCCTGACTTTATATACAGGTACATGAACACACAGCATGACAATCACAAACACCTGGACAACAAAATGGAGGAGATAAGCAAGACAATTAACAGAGAGACCAGGGAGTGTAGGGATGGGGACCCACCACCTGAGAGCAACATGCTTACAACTGTTATCTTGAAGTTCTAGGGTGTAGAGAGCCACAGAAACGGTTATGGTAGGCCGGATTTGGCCCACGGGCCTTGAGTTTGACACATGCGATCT
The DNA here is from genome assembly GCA_038048925.1 of Garcialebias charrua. NCBI lineage: Eukaryota > Metazoa > Chordata > Actinopteri > Cyprinodontiformes > Rivulidae > Garcialebias > Garcialebias charrua. The sequence continues at coordinate 44,698 of JBBPBX010012024.1, read as the reverse complement.
AGTGGTACTAAAAGTAACAAAAGAAGAAAAAAAAGCAGCCAAATATGTCTGCAGTTTAGCTAACAGACTTTGGAATGGGTACATTTTGTCATTGTCAAACCTGTTGAAGAGACACTGGACGAAAAGGCCTAATATCCGGGGAAATACAACAGTATGCAAGTGTCCGTATAATGACAGTCAACGTCAACATTGATGGTCTGGATGAGATGGAGGATTCTGGAGTAGTTCAAATAGAGCCAAGGTCAGGTGATGGTGATGGTGATGGTGAGCTTGCTTCTACTCTTCCCGTGATGGACAGTCATATTGAGATAGAAGCCGGAAACTTTTCAGAAGTAAGTTTTTGTGTTGAGGTTTTATTTGCTTCTGTAAATGATTTGATGCGACACGTAAAATGTACCGTTGTTCATGTTCCAGGCTCCACAAACAGCTGTAGTACACATGATCCCTTCAACAGCAAAAGATGCATACCGTCTGCTACTGGAGGTGCAGTACATCCCAAAGTCCAAAGGTATGCACATATCCGGAGAGCCATGGTCATAGATGACCTTCTTAATATGTTCATGGACAAAAGTATAATGGAATCGGAATTAAAAATGGAATTTAATAATGAAATGGCTGTGGACAACAGTGGAGTGTCAAGAGACGTGCATACAGCTTTCTGGGAGCAGTTCTTGGAGCTCTGTGAAGGGGAGGAGGAGAGGGTGCCAAAACTCAGACCAGACTTTTCTGAAGAGAGGTGGTATGCACTAGGCAGAATTTGGGCAAAGGGACTCATTGATCATGGCATATTTACCAGTCAGGTTGTCCAAGGCATTCATAGTTGCCTCTGTACTTGGTCTTCAAGCTGTAGAAGAAGAAGTTTTGATGTCGTCCTTTTCTAAGTATTTGTCGGAGAGCGAGCGAAGTATCATTGAGAAGGCCCTCAATGGTGCACTGGAAGAGGATGAGCAAGACAATTTGTGTGATCTATTTTCACAGATGGGGGCTCACAGCATTCCATGTCAGGAAAATATCAAGAAAGCAATACAAGTCATGGCTCATAAAGTAATATTACAAGAATCAAAGTATATTATTGATTGTTTTTATGAAATTTTCAAAGATATTGCATTGAATCTGTCTCATCCAGCTGATGTCCTTCGTTTGTACGAGTCTAAAAAGGCAACAAACAAAAGAGTAGTTGACATGCTGCAAACAGAGGCTTTGTCCCTATTGCAAAAAGAGCAGACAACATTAACTTACTTGCAAAGGTACATTAGGAATGCAGATCAGCACAAACTAGAAAATGTTTTGCGTTTTTGCACAGGGTCCTCCATTTTATGCACTAAAGAAATTAAGGTGACGTTTAATGCAGAATCAGGTTTTGGGAGAAGACCTGTTGCACACACATGTGGAGCAATCATTGATGTGCCTTTCACTTACAGTTCCTACCCAGACAGTATCTTGAAAAGCAATTTCATGTTGATGGATATTATTTAAGTTTGTTAACACTAGCAATACCAGTTTTTGTCAAAATGACAATTTTACCTATGCAACCCATGGGATTGTCAAACTGACAAATTGAATTAGCATTTTTAAAGCCATTGGTATGTATATGAGGCCATTCCATTCTGTTGGCGGGGAGGAGGCCTTGGGGCATATTTATACATTCATTCATTCAACCTTTATTTAGTCAGGTAAATCTTATTGAGCCTATATATATATATATATATATTTATATATACATGTCTATATATATATATATATATATATATAATACATACATACATACATACATACATACATACATACATACATACATACATACATACATACATACATACATACATACATACATACATACATACATACATACATACATACATACATACATACATACATACATACATACATACATACATACATACATACATACATACATACATACATACATACATACATACATACATACATATATGTATGTATGTATGTATGTATGTATGTATGTATGTATGTATGTATGTATGTATGTATGTATGTATGTATGTATGTATGTATGTATGTATGTATGTATGTATGTATGTATGTATATGTA